>BQNB010036098.1:0-12434 GCA_026074375.1 Tanacetum coccineum | reverse complement strand
TGTGCAATTCTTCCAAAGTTTCAAAACTAAACACGCGGCTTAATTTCCCTAACAACTCTACAACAGTTTTTCCCGCCCATTTTCGCATCAAACCCAATCTTCCCCAAATCTATCCCGTTTCTTCACAAGCTCACTCTACCTCGTATTTTCCCCACCCCCACATCATTTAGTGCATGTGGCAACATACTATTGGCCCGAACACCTCATGATTTAGATCCAACGGTTTAAATTCAAAAGAGAAAAGATCAATGGCTAGGATTAACTGAGTTTCTCATCCTCTCATATCTCTCATCTATAAATAAGCTTGTATTTCAGTTTTAGAGGGAGTAGTTTTAGTTTTAGTTCAGTTAAATTTGTAATTTTCTCTTTTTATGTTTCGTGTACTGTTCATTGTTTTCAATTAAGCATTTTAATCTGTCATTTCAGCTTTACTACTTGTTTCTTCTCTTGTATTTTCCTTTTTAAAGGCAATAAAAAGTTCAGTTGTATTTGTTCTCAAATTTTCATGTTTAAAGCTGTTTTTAGCTATTAAGCTTGTAATAAGCTCAAATTAGCTTATTCCATTTGTTATAAGCTCAATATAGCTTATTTTGTTTAAAAGTTGTTCAATTCTTGTTAAAAGCTTTCTATAAACTGTATTTGTTTACTTTAGTTCAAAGTTGTCCAGTTAAATTCAATTTGATTCAAGTTTGGAAGCATTATGGAGTAATAAGCAATTGTGAGCTTAATGAGCTTATAGCTTATTGGTTTAGAAGCAAGGTGCTAGTTAGGAAATTGAGTTTTAAAGCCACTCATTCAGATAGAGTGGCTAGGGTCAGAGATTTCAAATTTCAGGTTTCACATTCTTCATTTCCTTTTAGCATTGGAAGCTTAATGCAGTAGCTTATTGCTTTACTTTTTGTGTGCTTAAATTTTGTTTGAAATTGTTTAGTTTGTTTAGACATTCAAATGCCTTAAGCTGTTATAGCTAGAATCCATGTAGTTGTAATTTCCTTTAAGTTCTGTCATATCAGTTTAATTGGCTAGCTGATAAACTAGCTTATTCCTATTAATAAGCTATAGGTTTTAGTGCTTAAGTAGCTTAACTAGGTTAGTTTTAGTCTGAGTAGCTATAAAGTTTTAGCAGTTTTAGTTTAAAAATAGATTTTAGATAAAAAATAGTTTGGACAGTGTATATTAACTAGTGTTTGGGTTAAGGCTTGTTTGACCTTTAGAGTCAACATAATTCTGTCAAAGCTTTTGACATAGTTGAGGATTTCAAAGTTTACAAGTTTTAAACAGGTTTTAAGAATTAGTTTGTAGAATTTAAAGATTTAGAGTTTAAATAGTTCTTATTAGCACCAGGGCAGTTTTAAGTTCAAAAAAGTTTTAGTGTTAAGTTTTTCAAAAGCATTTTAGAGTCAAGCTTGGTTGATGTAGGTTTATATACATGTAATGAGTTAGTTTAAGAGTTTTAAACTAGGAATTTGGCCTGCACTTAGTTATTTGCCAATTACATCAGCAAATAGCAGTATTAACTGCTGTTGCTTATCCATTTCCTAGCTACTTTTTAGTCTTTGTAATTAGGAGATAGGATTTAGTATTAAGCACATTAGTAGTACTCTATTAGCTTTTTAAAGTTCATCTTTTAAGTTTCATTTTTAAGCTCTAGATTAGTTTTTATGATCTTGTTAAAGTGATATAGCAGTAGCTTGGATTTATTGCTTATTACCTTTAGATTCCTCTTTTCTAGCTATCAATTTCAAAAACCTTTTATCTAGGTTTGTTCAAAGTTTATAGGATAGCTTATTTCCAAAATATTAGCTTCTAGGATTTAGTAATAAGCTAGTTAGCTTACTAAGTTTAGCTTAAATTCAGTCAATAAGCTGAATTTTAGATTTTTAAGTTCAAATTTCTTATTAATCTAGTTTACTTGTAGCCTATTTCTTTTTAGACACCCATAGTACACATCTTAAGCTTCTTATAGCTTCTTTTAGTTTTCATTTTCATTAAGTAATAAGCAAGTAATAAGCCAAAGATTGAAAAATTAGATTTTTAAAGTAAACACCTTAGTTTCTGTAACAGAATTAAAAGCTTAATTTTCTAGCTTATTCAGTTGATAAAATTCAAAAGTGCTTTTGTTAAAGTTGTAGAGTATAAGCTCAAGTCCAACTTTGTAGTTTTAAGTTTTTGCTTATTTTCACTTTTTAGATAAGCTCATAATAAGCAAATCGTAGGGTCTGTTTTGTACTTTTTCAATAGTTAGAGGTTACCCGTTTTCATTATAATGTAATTTTCTATTAGTTTTCCCGCCTACCCTTTACTTTCTATTGTTACATTTCCTACCCTGTCTTTTGGTATTAATAAAATAGGTTTAATATTTTTAGAATTAGTTTTAAAAAATTAGGGTTTATACTTTAATAGATAAAATTAGGGTTCAATTGGTTTATAAAAATTGGGCATTTTTGTTCCATTTGTTTTCTGCACCTTTTTAGTAGTTAAAAACCATTTTTCTTTATTTTTCCAGTTAAATTTGTATTTTCTAGAAATTAAAATAGATTTTTAGTAATTTCTTTTTCTTAAATAAATCATAGAAAATAGAAAAATGTTTGGAAAAATCTAATTCTTTTTGTGATAATTTTCTTTTTAATTCTAGTATTTTTGAAAAATAAAAGTAGAATTTTAGTTTTAATTTTTAGAAAAAGTTTATTTTTAGTAAATCATTTTTCTTTAAAAATTCATAAAAAATTCAAAAATAGTTAAAAAATTCTAATTCTTTTTCCTAAAATTTTCTTTTTAAATTTGTGATTTTTAGGTATTAAATTTGTTAATAGAAGTGCTTTAGATTTTAAATTCTCGTTTTAGCTCACATTTTTAGTTAACGTTTGTTAATTTTTCGTATTAGTTAAACGTTTTTAATTCTTTAATTCTTTCTATAGTTTAATTGTGCTATTAAATTTGTAGTGTAATTCAAAATTCAAAAATCCTTTATCAATTCTTGACTCGAATCCGAATTATTCACGAATCTCAATTCACGACTTCGTTGGGAAACGACCCGAGAAGAAATACTTCCCGGTTAAAAATATACGTATTGTGTTTTCTTAAGTAAGATTTTATCACTTTTATTTCTCTTGTTTGTGAGTATTTTGGATAAGAATTTCACGGGATTAATTACAATTATATTTTATAAATTTGACTAGTGCTTATACACGCAACCAAATATTGGCGCCGTTGCCGGGGAAGACGTGAACGATTTTTGAGGATATTCGTTGAAGTAAAGTCGAGAAGATCCTTTCCTCCGGGAAAGGGGAGTTATTTCTTATTATATAATCTAAAACACAAAAAAATTCAAAATATAAAAGTACAAAAATTTTTTTTTCTATATATAAATAAAAAATAATAAAAAATAAATCCAAAATATAAAAACATTTTCTCTAAAATAAAAAAAATAAAATAAAAAAAATCAACAGTAAAATAATACTTCCAACTGAGTATATCATAATATCATCGCAATTATAAGATTCAATAACACTCCCATTCTTGACACTCGTCGGTACGGCTCACCTCTTGTTGGCTTATTCATTAAAAAAAGAGTAGGCAGGCTTTGGTCTTCGGATCACCTCAAAGGACAAGGGTTATTCTAAAAGAGCCTCCTCTTTACCTTTTCTCGCTTCTTTTGTGAGTTAGTTGGTTAGAGAGCTACCGTGACGTGAGTAGATCTTTTGGTTGAGTTCTTTCTCGATTATTTTTCCATTCTTAGAATTTTAGGGCTTAATAAATAAATAAATAAATAATTCAAAAATCATAAAATTCAAAAATATTCTTCTTGTCTAGTGCTTGCGCACTCGCTCTTCTAATAATTCTTCTTCTCAATCCCTCTATTGTTTTAATTCTTCATGACGACATCCGGTGCTATTACATGTTACAATTGTGGAAGGACGAACGAATCCGGATTTTGTCCATGTTTGTGGTGCTTCAAATGTTCAAAGATTAAATATCCTTATTGTCTGGGTTGCTCTTGTATGACGTGTGGTACCGAACTTACGGACGGAGTTTGTCTACAATGTTGTCCTTATCCGAATTATTACGACAATACTCCAAATTATTCCGATTACCCTCCACAGCCCGAGTACCAGACGTACTCTTGCGAGTCATGTGGGAATGATGCTCATTATGGATATCCTTGTCCATCATTTGTTCCGGACCCGTGCTACAATCGAAATTTTGATTGTTTCCCACATGATTCACAAACTCTTCCACAACAATATCTTTGTTGTGAAAACTGTGGGGGACCTCATGAGACTTACCAATGTCAGCCGATGAACCAAGAGTATTATAATTCTCATTCTTCCGGCTTCGACCAATTTCAACCCCCGCAGTTTTCCGATGTTTATCAGACTCCTCCGGTAACAAGTATGGAAATGCTACATGCTCAAACGGATCTTATAGAAGCTATGCAAGACTTCTTGAAGAAGTATGATCACATACCTCATAATGAAAAGAGCATCAAGTTATTGCTTGCTGAGGGAGAAAATTTTTGGAAGATCAAGCTGTTGTGGAAGAAGAGCTCAAACTCAACCTGAAGTATTTGCAAGAATATAAAAAAAAAAATTTTTTGTTTTTTGGCAAAGTCTTCTTAAGGATTTACAAATCCTTAATGAAATTCAACCACTAAAGCAAGAAACTTCTAACCAAATCCAGAAAGATCAAGAAGAGAAGAGTATTGCGGAACTGCTTGCTGAGGAGAGACTTCAAAAAGCTAATCAAGCCTTAAATGAAAGTCAATCTCCTCAAGAAATGAGAATCCAAGATTTGGAGATTCAGAAGCAGCAGTGTTTAGAAGAGATGAAAGAATGGATGAATGATTTAGGAATAAGAGAATATCGAAAGGAGGAGATCGATATTGATTATAGAAGGAAATGTGAAGATAAGATTTATGAGCTTAAGGATAAATTCAATGGTCTAAGCATTGAAATTTGGAAAATCATTACAAGATGCAGAGAGCTTAGAGAGTCTGAAAGCTGAGCTCGATTCAGAAGATTTATCATTGACGATGATGACGATGATTTGGGATTTTATGCGGTTCATCCGAATACGATACACACTCCCGTTTCGCAAAACGTAGAGCCTAAGGATTCACTCATAATGGGAGACGGGCATATTAACACTACTCCGGAAACGGAGACGATTAGTGTTGAGACCCTTGTTTCAAACCCAAGTGAGTCCGATGACTTTAGTTTGGGGGAGTGTTGGGGGAGTGTAATTTGTTCGACATCGATGATTCCTATTACGAGAAGTCCACGAGTAGACTTGCTCATCTTGCTCCAATGTCGCCGGAAATCGTTGAAGTTTGTGTCGATGACGATGATACCGACGACGATGACGATTATGATGACGAGTGTATGTTGATGATGTGTTGATATTGAGGAGGACGGAGGGAGACGGATTGATCTCGACATTTTAAGATCGTTGACCATTTCTCTTCGGGGGAAAATTTGTCGAAAGTTATCTTTTAAATGAAAAGATTAACGCTTTTAGTATCTCTCCTCCTATTCCATGTTCTCCTATGTTTTTCCCTCCTCTCTTCCCGTTGTGGATTCTTGATTTGCCTTTAGAGGAGGCGGGATGTGCCTGATTTTTCGGATGACTCGTTAACTACGGCTTGGTAGCGGAGATGTGACCTGATCAGGGAGGACACTACTTCTATTGATGCTTTACCCCTTGATGACTCGATGATTCTCCCCGAGTACGAGTCATTTACTTTTGATAACGAGCCTACCGTAAGGCTGATAGTTAAGGTTTTGACGAATATTAAAACAAGTGAACTTTCTACCCGGGTATAGGTGAAATATGTGGGTCTTTGTTTTAGATGAAGAGGAAGATACCTTCACATTCACTACCCGATCTTTTCTACCATTTGTCACCTATCCCGAGGTTTTACCCACATCTTACTCCACGGGGAGTGAAGATAAAGTTTTTAAACCAGGTATTTTTGATAATGTGCTTAAGAGGAAGAGTTCTTTAACTCTTAAGATTTTTGACCCATCCTCAATTGCCCCACCTTTCATCCGAACTAATTCTCTAGTTTGGGGAAGGATCCGTCCTTCGGAATTTCTTCACCCTCACTTTTATCCTCCATGATGAACCTTGTTGAAATATGAGTCAAGCTAGGGGACTCTTTAATAAACAAGCGCTTCGTGGGAGGCACCCCATGCTTATCCTTTTTATTTTCTTTTGATTTTCTCTTTGCTTCCCCAAGGACAAATCAATTCGGGATCGGATTGCTTGTACTCGGTTACAAAAACTGAAAGCGTTTTCGTTTTTTAAGATCGTTTTTGAGCTAACAATGAAAATGATGAGAGGAAGCTTGTTCTCTTTCGTTCTTGTTGGTTGTTTGTGTTTGTTTGTCTAGGTTTTCCGGATTTTGGAAGATTCATGGTTCAATATTGTGGAAGAACAAAGCAATGCCCACAATTTCCATTGATGGTCTCCAATCTTCTCTTCATAAAGTGGGAAATCTCTTATCCTTGTCTTTATCGAACTAACATCTATTCTTTTGGCATGACCTTAGAATTTTTTTTAGAGTCCTTTTTGACCCCTTATCTTTTAAAAACATTGAGGACAATGTTTCATTTTAGTTTGGGGAAGGATATCTTCGATATTGACTTGCACTTCACGCAACCTTGTTTGAACCTTTTTGAATTACCTTTTTGTGAAAAAGTGGAAAATTTTAAATTTTTGCTTACAAGAGAAGCTCAATAGAAGCTTAGTTTGGGGAAAAACACCACTTTTTGGTAATCCGTTGGTGAGAAATAGGAGTTAATTTTGACTTGACCGGGTGAAAATGCCCTAGCTAGTTCTTTAACCTACCTTTTGTGGGCCTAAGCTTTTCACAAATCCATTGCATTGGGATTTTAAAAATGTGTGAAGAAACAAGAGATGATGTAGTTAAATATAAGTGTATTTGCTTAAGCAAGGTTTATTTGGAAAACCTAAAGCTTATATGAATAATTTGTGTCTTTTTACTCCCACAAGCTCTTAATACACCTAATGCATAATGCTCTTTTTTATATTAATTAAGTCAACCAATGTCTTAGAAAATGTCTTCATTTATTGAAAATACATTCATTTATTATGTAAGTAAGATTTTTGGTTTCAAATTTATAAGTTGATTTTCTAAAGTGAAATTTTTCCATTCATCAAAAATATAATTATAAAAAGAGTGCCAATGAAGCATTCGCAAAAATAGAATAATAAAAGCTATATATAGTTTTAATCGTTGGCGTATCCATGTTGAGGAGTGAGACTGGATTGGGGTGCAACTAAGGATTAATTTAAAACATATGTACGTGGTAATCAAGGTTCGTTGGCATTCTCCTAGGGAGGCAGCGGCCTAGGTGATGATTGCACCTAAGGGACTTTCTGGATTCTAGGCTTTGTAGGAAAAATGTGTGTTGTCGCGATAACCCACAAACGTTAGCAGCGTTAGTGGGGTTCGAAACTAATACACCGGTTGTTGATTCGATATCCTATTTGGGAGAAAGGCCTAAGTAGGGGTTCGAACTAAGAACAACATTCCTATTGTGAAAAAATAATAATTTATATGGAAAATA
Source organism: Tanacetum coccineum (assembly GCA_026074375.1). NCBI lineage: Eukaryota > Viridiplantae > Streptophyta > Magnoliopsida > Asterales > Asteraceae > Tanacetum > Tanacetum coccineum. The sequence goes on along the minus strand of BQNB010036098.1, from coordinate 4,842 downwards.
AAAGAATGGTGAAAATTTCATTTTCTTAAATCAATTTATAAGTTTTGTTTCCCAATTTCTTTTAGGAACTTTGGTGAGTCGAGGTTAATCTATGTGTTATTAACATTCAGGCTAACCAAGGGCTTGAGTGTAAAGCTTAGATGGATTTCAACTATAAAGATAAATTGATCTATGGTTGAGTTGAAAAGAGTGCACACATCTTAATCATTAATTTATTCTTGGGAGTGAAAAGTTCACAAGTTGTAAGTATAAGAGCTTAACCATTTGGACTTATATTATTGACAATGATTCTGTTTAATAGCTTTGTTTGTCTATGTGAAAAAGTCAGGGAAGACGAATTTTCCTACTTTGTGCTCTTTAATTCGGGGTAGCCTATTTTTCAATGAGCCTAAAAGTTGCAAAATTGCAATGATTGCCATTAATGTGTTTCCATGAGATAAAATGTTGAGAAAAAGCTTAAGTTGTTTAAAAAGGGGATTCATAAAAGGTGAAAACAAGGGCATTTTGGAAACTTGTTAGTTTACAAAGTGTACACTTAATAAAATTGCGTGAGGACACGGCAATCCTTTAGTTTGGGGAATTTTGATAAGTGTTAAATTGTATACATTAAATACCCGGGATTTTGCCAATAAAAGCCAAGAAAACATGCCAAAAGATAGAAATATGTGTGCTTTTGTGTCTCAATGTGCAGGAAAGGATATTAAAGTCAAAAAGAGCAAAAACGACCAAAAACCGACAAGAAACGGAAGAGACAAGTACAAGAGAGAAATTTGAGAAAAGTTATCAAAGCCGGATCAGCCCGACAACAAGAAAAGAAAGTAGAGATATTCAATTAAAGTAAAAGGATCAATAATGACAAGTTTTCAAAGTTCAAGGGCTCTTTTGGATGTTTTGAAGTCAAAGGACCAAAATTGACAAAGTTAGAAAGTTTGTTTATAAAGAGGAAAAAAGAGAATGAAACTACAAGGGCCAGAGTTGTTAATTTTCAAAGTTATTTTACACTACAAAAGGAGAAAGAAACACAAGGACTACTTTTACAATTTTCCCAAAGATTCAAACACACGCGGCTTAACTCTTTCCTCTAACAACCCTACAACCGTTTTTCCCGCCCAAAACCTGAAATTAACCCAACTTCTCTAAATCTTTCCCTGCTTCTCCCTTCTTTTCTTTACCTCGTATTTTAGCACCTCCACGTCATTTCTATGACGTGGCAACATCTAATTGGTCCGAACACCTCACGATTTGGATCCAACGGCTTAAAATCAAAGAAAAAGAGATCAAGGGCTTGGATTAATTGAGTTTCTCATCTTCTCTTCATCTCTCAGCTATAAATACAAGCTCTTAATTTAATTTTAGTAGTTAGTTAGTTTTTAGAGAGTTAGTTAAAATTTTCCTTTGTAATTTTCTTTGCGTTTACTGTTCATGTTATCGAATTAAGTTTTCTTAAATTCTTCAAGTCAGTTGTACTCTTTGTTCTTTACTTTGTACTCTACTTTTCTTAGGCAATAAATACTAATTGAGGTGTTTTCATTTTGAAGTTTTCAAGTAATAAGCTAGTATTAGCTAATAAGCTCGTGATAAGCTCAATATAGCTTATTTTGTTCAAAAGTTGTTCAATTCTTGTTAAAAGCTTTCTATAAACTGTATTTGTTTACTTTAGTTCAAAGTTGTCCAGTTAAATTCAATTTGATTCAAGTTTGGAAGCATTATGGAGTAATAAGCAATTGTGAGCATATAGCTTATTGGTCTAGAAGCAAGGTGCTAGTTAGGAAATTGAGTTTTAAAGCCACTCATTCAGATAGAGTGGCTAGGGTCAGAGATTTCAAATTTCAGGTTTCACATTCTTCATTTCCTTTTAGCATTGGAAGCTTAATGCAGTAGCTTATTGCTTTACTATTTGTGTGCTTAAATTTGTTTGATATTGTTTAGTTTGTTTAGAAATTCAAATGCCTTAAGCTGTTATAGCTAGAAAATCCATGTAGTTGTAATTTCCTTTAAGTTCTGTCATATTAGTATAATTGGCTAGCTGATAAACTAGCTTATACCTATTAATAAGCTTAAGTTTTTAGTGCTCAATTAGCTTAACTAGGTTAGTTTTAGTCTGAGTAGCTATAAAGTTTTAGCAGTTTTAGTTTAAAAATAGATTTTAGATAAAAAAATAGTTTGGACAGTGTATGGAAACTAGTGTTTGGGTTAAGGTGCATTTGACTCTAAAAGTCAACATAATCCTGACAAAGCTCTTTACATAGTTGAGTTAAGTCATAATATCAAGTTTTAAATAAGTTTTAAAAGATAGTTTGTAGAATTTAATGATTTAGAGTTTAAAAAGCTTTGCTAAGCACCAGGACAGTTTTAGTGAAAAGTTGCTTTAGAGTTTAGTGTTTTAAAGCATTTAAGAGTTCAATTTTAGCAATGCAGGTTTAGATAAACTTCGATAGTTGGTTAAAAGAGTTCTCATTTTAGGATTTAGCCTGCACTAAAGGTTTTTACCAATTGCATCAGCAACAACAGTTAATACTGCTGTAGCTTATCATTTTTCTAGCCATTTTTTTAGCATTTATAATTAGAAATTAGAAGTTAGAATTAAGCACTTTATTAGTACCCCATTAGTTCTTTATAGATAATCATTTGAGTTTCATTTTTAAGCTTTTTTACTAGCTTAAATGTTCCTTCAAAAGTAGCTTTAGCAACAGCTTAGATTTTCAGCTTATTTCCTTTGATTTCTAAGTTCTAGTTGTTTTTATAAAAATTCTTATATCTAGGTTTATTCAATATTCATATTAGAGCTTATTTGCAAAATTTTAGTTTCTAAGATTTAGTTTTGAGTTTTTTAGCTTATTAGGAAAAGCTTAATTTCAGTCAATAAGCTGGACATTAGCTTTTCAATAGCAAATTTCTCATTAATTCTGTTAACTCTTAGCTTATTTCTTTTTAGAAATCTATAGTACACATTTTAAGCTTTTTACAGCAACTTTTAGTTTTCATTTTCATTAAGTAATAAGCAAGTAATAAGCCAAAGATTGAAAAATTAGATTTTTAAAGTAAACACCTTAGTTTGTGTAACAGAATTAAAAGCTTAATTTTCTAGCTTATTCAGTTGATAAAAGTCAAAAGTGCTTTTGTTAAAGTTGTAGAGTTTTGAAGAGTATAAGTCAAGTTCCTAACTTTGTATTTTTAACTTTTGCTTATTTCACTTTTTAGATAAGCTCATAATAAGCAAATCGTAGGGTCTGTTTTGTACTTTTTCAATAGTTAGAGGTTACCCGTTTTCATTATAATGTAATTTTGTAGAGTATAAGCTCATGAACAACTTTGTAGTTTTAAGTTTTTGCTTATTTTCACTTTTTAGATAAGCTCAAAATAAGCTGAATCGTAGGGTTTAATTGGTATTTTTGCAATAGTCTAAGGTTACCCGTTTTCACTAGAGTGTAAATGTCCATTAGTTATCCCGCCTACCCTTTTCTTTCTTTCTTTACACTTTCTACCCTAGTCTTTTAGGAATAATAAAATAGATTTAATATTTTTAATTTTTGTTTAATAAAATTAGGGTTAGGTTTTTAATTGGCAAAATTAGGGTTCAATTGGTTTATTAAATTTGGGCATTTTTATACCTTTAGTTTTCTGCACATTTAAAGTAGTTAAAAAGTATTTTTCTTTATTTTTCTAGTTAAGTTGGTATTTTCTAGGAATTAAAATAGGTTTTTAGTAATTTCTTTTTCTTAAAAAATTCATAAAAAATAGAAAAATAGTTAAAAAATTCTAATTCTTTTTCCTAAAATTTTCTTTTTAAATTTGTGATTTTTAGGTATAAAATTTGTTAAAAGTAGTGCCTTAGATTTTAAATTCTAGTTTTAGCTCACGTTTTTAATTCACGTTTGTTAATTTTTCGTATTAGTTAAACGTTTTTAATTGTTTAATTGTTTCTATAGTTTAATTGTGCTATTATATTCGTAGTGTAATTCAAAATTCAAAAATCCTTTATCAATTCTTGACTCGAATCCGAATTATTCCCAAATCTCAATTCACGACTTCGTTGGGATACGACCCGAGAAGAAATACTTCCCGGTTAAAAATATACATATTGTGTTTTCTTTAGTGAGATTTTATCCTTTTATTTCTCTTGTTTGAGAAGTAATTTGGAAAGAATTTTCACGGGATTAATACTATATATATATAAATTTGACTAGTGCTTACAACTCAAACCAAATTTTGGCGCCGTTGCCGGGGAAGACGTGAACGATTTTTGAGGATATTCGTTGAAGTAGAGTTTTGAAGACCCTTCCTTTTTGGAAGTTACTTTGCTATTTTTGTATAAAAATACAAAACGTTCATTAATTCGATTCCTATCGAATTAGTTAAAAAAAAAATAAACAAATTTGGATACTAGCTATCCATCTTAAACCATTCCAATAAACAACAAAACTAATCGTGAGTTACTTGCGAGGTACGACGGACCTTTGAGTTTACAAACTATAAGGTGAGTTTAAGGAAAGGTGATAGCTACTTGCTAAGAAGTCATTGCGGCTCGCTAAGCCTTTCCGCTCACTTGTGCGTAATCTTGGAGACTTATCGTGAAGCTTGTAATTAACGGTTGCCAAAAATATTTTTCTTTTTGTTTTCCTTCCTAATAAATACTAAAAATTGTAAATTTCCAAAAAAAAAATCTTCTTAATCTCAAATTCTTCTTTTTCTTATTTTCACTAGTGCATGCGCACTCGTTCTTCCTTGGAATACACAATTCCGAGAAGACGTAATCGTCGACATTCTCGACAACAACAAGAGGCAATCCCTATTGTTGATAAGTTTCCGATTCAAATGGCCGATGACCGACCTATGGCCGAG
>BQNB010036097.1:0-50385 GCA_026074375.1 Tanacetum coccineum | reverse complement strand
TAAGATAATGGATTTTCTTTTTTAAATTGTTCAATATAAGGCCTTATGACCACAATTTTTTTAGATAGTTGGTGTTGTTTTGCGAATCCGTAAGTGCTTATTGTTATATAAGACGAGATAAGTTTATTTGTTGGTCATGAATAACTTAAAGAACGCCCGCAGCGAAGCGCGGGTGTCAAAACCTTGTTAAGAACAAAGATGATTTATGCCTACTTGCTTTTTTAGCAATTTTTTTAAGTGTATGATGGTAAAATATGAAAAGTATAGAGATTTAGTGGATCAAACATGTCGTAATTAGATTATTTTCAATAGGAAGCAGCTCGCACCATTAAACTTTTTTTATACCATTAAACTATCGGGTCAATTCTTGTCAAGAGTCAGGTAAGAGAAAAAAAAGGAAAATATGTGAGTAGCTCTGCTATTTGATTTTCATGCAAAATGGATATTTATGCCATTGAATATTTAAATTGTGATTGCGTGAGAATATATTGTAAGATATATTTGTATAAAAGTTGATATTTTAATAAAAAGTGAGGGTGACGTGAACAGTGAAAGTGAAAGTAAATAAGAGAAAATACATGATGATATAATTTTGAGATGGAGGGGATAACACCAAGCCTTATGTTATTTGAAGATGATACAAGAATACTTGGTACTTGGTGGGAAATGTATCATTACCCATATTCTAATGCATAAGAAAAGATGACACTGCTGGCTAGTTTAACGAATACTAGTTTGTCACTTTCTGCTTTTGGATGGGCAGATTATAGGTTTAACAAGTATCATTGTCCGTGCGTTGTTGCAGGACGTTAATTATTATTTATTTATTATTTATTAGTTTTTTGGGAAAGTATAGGGCAGTTTATTTTGAATATTTTCACAATCATTAAGGTGTAATGTGTTTTTTGCGGGTTAGGTGTTCGTTTTTTTTACGGTATTTGACGTGTGTTTTAAGTCGGTTTATTTGGGTTGTTGCTTGTATTTTGTGCGGGTTTATTTTTTCGGCCTCATGTTTAATGGGTTTTTTTTGTTATATGGGCTTTTGTGTTGGGCCTCATGTTTAAGGGCTTGTTTTTTTGACTATATGGGTTTTTTTAATATGGGCCATGAGAAGTAGTGTGGCCCATGGAAATTAGCCCAAATAAAAACGACATCGTTTAATGACATTTTTGAGTATATATATAATAAGCAAGATAGCTCGCGCATTGCCACGGGGCATAATTTTTTGCAAATCGATTTTGAATGGATATTGAGTGAGAATGTGTACGCGCGTTGCGGCAGGGCTGACTTGTATGCAACACGTGTATTTTTATTTCATTGAGCATTGCAAAAAAATTATAAATTATTTATATAATTTAAACTTTTTAAAAGTATATATATTTTAAATATATATAGAGTAAACTGCAACATTTTTTATAAAAGCGTACGTATATCAGAAGCATTGCAATATTGGCTCGTTTTGTTCGCAATTAGAAGATATTTTCGTGAGTATTTTTTTTATCTATTTTGGGCTGGGACAGAGAATAGATATACATGGAACAACACAACCGCAATATATTGGGCTTTGGGGTGTTGGAAGGAAATATAGGTCGCGGGAAGTAGTCCAACTAAAAACAAACCAATGGGCCATGCGTATGCCAATACGCCGTCGTTTCATGCCCCCTTTAGTATATACAAGCAAAAGAACCCGCGCGTTGCGGCGGGGCTAATTTTTTCTCGAATAATTTTTTTTTACGTTTCAGGGTTTTTTTTGCGATGCGTTATGGCGGGGCTAATTTTTAATATTTTCCTTTTTTGTATGATTCGGGGAAAAAAAATTGCGTTGGGACGGGCTAATTTTTTCACGAATATTTTCTTTTTTTGGGACGGTTTTGTAAATTTTTTTACGGGAATCTTTGTGTAAGAAAATCGTAAATAGTTAAAAGGTGAGGGTCCGTTTTGTATTTTTTTTTACTTTGGGCCAGATTTTAGGCTATTTTTGGGTTGTTTTTTTTTTTGGCTAATTTTTTCCCGGATATTTCCTTTTTTTGTACGATTTGGGAATTTTTTTTGCGTTGGGACGGGTTAAATTTTTCTCGAATATTTTCTTTTTTTGGGACGGTTCGATATCTTTTTTTTTGGGCCGATGAATGTAAAAAAGTTGTGAACAATAAAAACTTGACGTGTTTTTTTTGTTAATTTTTTTTTTTTTGTTAATTTTTTTACGGGATTTTTTGTGTAAGAAAATCGTAAATAGTTAAAAGTTGAGGGACCGTTTTGTATTTTTTTTTACTTTGGGCCAGATTTTGGGCCACATTTTATGCGAATTTTAGGCTAGTTTGTCGACAAATGTGTATATTAGTAATAATTTTTTTTATATGGCTTATGTGTTGGGCCTCATGTTTAAAGTGTTTTTTTTTTTATGTTTTTTTTTTAATATAATGGGTTGATAGTTTTGTGACTCTTATCCGATTATTTTAAAGTTATTAGGTATCGAAGATGTTTCCGCGGGTATTTTTTTTATCTGAATAAATCAGAACTTTTGTAATATTTTTTTTCCCTCCTACTTTGTGCATACAAATTTTAAAAAAAAAACAAAATAATTTAAAAAAAAAAAAAAAACTAAAATCTGGCTGGCCCAAAATGGAAGCCCGTTACTGTAACAAAGCGGCCCACTGTCAAAACGACAGTGAATTTGTCCGTGAATATGTATATTAGTAATAAGTTTAGCTAAGTAAACAAAATGAAATTATAGTAATTTAGACGAATTTTTACGTAAACTTTAGTAACATTTTTATATAAAAATTTAACTTATTTTCTCAGCGAACGTGGCTTCATGTTTTGGGGTTAGGTACGCCTCGTAAAAAGCTACCGAAGTTCGGTAGAATGAAATAATAAACATGATATTCTCGTGTGTATGAATATAAAATGTATTAAAGTTTTCTTAAAAATATAAACGCATTGAAATTATGTATCCCATGTCTACCTACTCGCTTTGGTCCATACCGTTGAATTCAGGCTAATAATAATGCACATGTCAATATACTCCGTAATAGTTTATCTGGATGTATTATCAGTTTCTGAAAAAGCTATTCGTAAATCTGTAGAAACTGAAAACGAATTTAGATACGAGCTGTTAATAGTCATAAAACCATAAACCAATAATACAAAATCAGGAGGCTTTTTAAATCTTAGTAACGTGCCATGGTATAAACGTATAATGCTAGTGTACTTTGACCTCTGTTTTAAAAGTCGGATGTGTGTGCCACAGAGCACTTACGAGCGATGAGCGTTTGACGTTGAGCGTTATGATTTTTAATGCTCGTTTGATGAATAACTATTTTTTTTTCCAGAATACTTATTTTCCAATGCTCTATGAAGTAGCATAAAGGAGCGTTAAACATTTATAAGTTGTTTTACATATTATGGTTACAATAACAACTAACTTACCAAACATATTTATAAAAAAATTGTTATTTCTATTGCTTACGGTTACTATCCACTGCTACTTTGACCAAATACACTTATCGTGTATAACGAACTATTTTTTTTTTTTTTGCATTTGACAAGAAAGAGTAGAAGCTAATTTTATATGTGTACCAACTGATATCAACTAATTATTTAAGAATGATTTCTGGTCATTAAAAAAAACTAGTTGGTTACCCGCGCATAGCGGCGGCAATAAAAAATTTACTAACTCAATTTTTTACGTAATTTCCTACCCGCTTAGTAATTTCGTTTCATAAATGTATGTGTTCGTTGGGTTTCCGTAACTTTCCGCAACACCGTATTACACTTCATCATTCTAGCATGTTAAAAGACAACACTCTCTCCGAAAATATTATAATTTTTCAACGATCAATCAAGTTTATATTATTTAGATTAAAGTTGTAAAAAAATATAAATCACATAAAAATAAACCCATTATAATTGTAAAAAAAAAAAAATTATACAAAATATATCAAAATTGGATGTTGAATTTAAAGTGCATAAATTTTAAATAAATATGGTGAAATTAGATCAAAATAAAATTAAATTGATAAAAAGATATTTCAATTTGAAAATAAAGTGATTTTTTAATCAAAAGGTGACACATGTCACTTTATGATGTGATTCCTAAAAATAAGATGGCATGGCAAGATTGCAAATTCTTATTCTTAATTTTTTAATGGGTCCCACATTTATAAATGCTTTAGTATCTAGTTAGTAATAGATATAGATAACTACTCCCTCCGTCCCAAATTAATTGCCCCCCGATAAAAAACACAGTTTAAGAAAACATAATCATTACTGCATTATCTCTCTTACCTTTTTGCAGAATGACAGTTTTACTCTTATGGAATTAATTAAAGCTTTGAATAAAGTTTGTAATTTCTAGTATCATTAGGGGCAATATGGTAAACTTGTTACATTGTTCACAAATATATTTGAAATGAGACGATAATTTTAGGACAACAAAAAATGGAAGACATTTGTATATTTCTTTTTTTAATTTGTAAATGTGAAAAGAGTTTTAAAATGATTAGCGATCTCTGAAAGAACGAGTATCGGGAAGGTGCATTTATCCAGTTGATTCGTATTATCCAATTTGCAATAAAATATGGACCGCTGATTAATCACGACTGCACTTCCCCACGTGCTAAAACTGGTTAATTTTGTATGCCAATATATTCACTTGCTACCCCACTAGTATTACCAAATACCAAGATAGCCTCTAAAGTTATACATACATTCAATGCCAGTAAAATGTTTAGAAAATTTTTTAAATCCAAATTTCTTGATTGTTTTCTTGATGCAAAATGGAAGTACTCTTCTTACAATGGTCATGTTAGAACATTAAAATCTATTAAATCATATGACAAGGTGTTATGTTAGTAATTTACTGACACAAATATTTCACATTTGCCTGTTTAAAATTTAAGATATCGAAACTATTATAATATTGATTTCAAAACAATACTTCAGTTTCAATTTCTATTTTTTATTTCTGTATGAATTTAAATACTTGTAATTCTAAAATTGATACAAACTTTGTCAACGTAGTTTTCTTTCTTAAGTTTATTATTAATTTCTCGAAACATATGTCGTTTATGTGTTGAACAATGAAGTCGATTTTATATACAAATTGTCAATACTATAGCAAATCAACTATGAGTTTCTACTGATCTTTCATAAAAAAAATTCTACACATGCTATTATTCAAACAATCAAAGTATTCTCAATGTGGTCGGTCTAAATAGAAGCTCCTGGTCAACGTCATCGTCGCGCTTCAGTTGAGATTAGCTTGACATGCTGTGTCACATGGATGGAAATTCGAGCACGAAATTTGTGTCATGTGTGTGTTAGAGGTATAGTTTGCAAAAAGTTGTTTAGTGACGGTAATGAAATTATTATGGGTAGGATAAATTTATTATGGACCACTTGCTAATTCTCCCAAAAGTATAAGGATCAAAGTGAAAAGTTACCGTTTACCCACCCAACTCACGCGCCTCTATGATACAAATCAAATGAAATCCACACACTAAAAAACACACACACACACAATGACAACTAATCTCCTCCGCATATCACCACCACTCTTACCAAAATTCACCACCGTAAACCCCCGCATTCTCACCACCAATCTCAACTCCACGCGCCGTCATGCTCACTTTCTCCGACCACCGCCACGTCTCCACCACATCATCACGGCCAAAGCAGTTGACCTCACCTCAACACTACAAACCTCACCGGAGAATTTAACCAAACCACGCGCCGAACAACCTCCGTCTGTCCTGCTAGAGGTGACCGGAATGATGTTTTGGGCGCATGCGTTACACGCGTCAAGTCAATCCTCTCATCCGACGCGCGCGTGGAGTCGTGTGTGGTCAACATGTTGACGGAGACAGCTGCTGTGAAGATGAAGGATGACGTGGACGGAGGTGATGACGTGGCGGAGGAGTTAGGTAGGAAGCTGACGGAGTGTGGGTTTCCGAGTAAGAAGAGAGCGTCCGGGTTAGGGATTGAGGAGAAGGTTAAGAAATGGCGGGAAAGTGTGGTGAGGAAAGAGGAGTTGATGGTTGAGAGTAGGAATAGAGTTGTGTTTGCTTGGACTTTGGTTGCGTTGTGTTGCGGTTCGCACGCGAGTCATATCGCGCATTCTGTCGGCTTTCATATCGGTCATGGTAGTAATTTTGTTAGTTTTATTCATTCTAATATGTTTGAAATTATTAGTAGTTGAATGCGGAAATAGTTGTGTAAGAGTTACTAACTTTATTAGGATTAGAAGGCGATGAAGGACTAGCTCATAACAGAAATGTTTACGTTTCGCCACTGATTAGTTGAACTTTGCCGGGAGTGTAGTGAAACGTAGGAAATGCTTCTCTATAAGTTGTGAATCAGCAAGTGAAATGCAGTGAATGGCTGAGAAGTCGATGGTAAGTTACAACGCACTGCAAAAATAGTTATTTCGGGGCTACTAACTGAATTAGGATTAGCTCTCAGTAGGAATGTTAGTGTCATCTGTTCAGGCGGTGTGATCATTCACACGGGATATATAGTAATTACCAAAGATTGTTAGAATCCCAAAATAATCATTAAGCATTTGAAATGTAGTAGGATTAGCTCTCACAGTTATGTATGTAGCAATGACTGTTAAGTTAGAGGACTGCGAATATAGTTTTTTTTTTGGGTAACCATGGTTTCCGACCTTTTCGCCAACTAATCCACGGGCTTTGAACCCACCGCTACACAGACTCAAACCAGGTAAAGCCCTCCCTTTTCAGGAGGTTGGTGTGGCCACTTCAAGGTTGTTTGCACCTAGCAGGAATTGAACTTGAGACCTCACACATTTTAGAGTGATAGCCACAACTCCTTTTGCCACTAGGCCACCCTTGAGTGGTTAACTACGAATATAGTTGTTTATGACTTGCTAACTAGTTTAGGATTAGAAGAAAATGAAGGATAGTCACCAATCGAATTGTTGAAGTTTTGTGCTTCGTGTTAAAAATGTTAAAGTTTTGGCATCGATTATTTGACCTATGCTAGGAGTCCGCGGTCTTTTCAAAATTGTGTCTGTTTTGTGTGGTCGTTTAGGTTTGGGTCTTAAGATGCTCCCATTTTGGATCACGTTCTGAGTTTCTTAATATCTGCTATAGGAGTTATTGTATTTCCTTTCATTTGACAGAATTTGGGAATGTTGACTTTTTGATTTTGGTCCTTTTATAGCTACTTCGTATTAAAAAGTCAAATGAAATGACAAAATTACTGAATACTGAACATCTGTGAACTTTGTAGGAATTCCAAAAAAAAACTGTATAATAGGAAACTGAAACATTTGTGCCCAAATTTATGTGATGACAATGATAATATTGATAGCTGAATTCAAGTACAATGGTCACCGAATTTTCAAATTTTAACTTGGATTACTATTTACTACAACCATAATTATCGTTCTCAAAGCTAAGCCAATTGAAATGGCTACAATTGTTCACCTCTCTAAATAATTTACATATTTGGACTTAAATTTCAGCGCTTTACTAGTAGTTTTATTATTTATATGGAGGCTATATTTAGGAGGTTGACAAAGTGGGAGTCGGCATCAAGCAAAAATCATTTTAATAATGCTACCTAGATAATGTGGAGTGCTTCCCGGGATAGCACTTTGGCTTCTATCTAATATAACTTCTTGTCTTTTATAGGTGCATTTATGGAGTTACTTCACAACTCCTATTTTAAAGGCAGTTTAGCTGTTGGTGCTTTGTTGGGACCTGGAAGAGGCTGGTGTTTTATTCCTTGCTTCAAGTTTCTTCTTTTAAATATATACAAAGTCTTGTCTTGTACAATGCATTTGTGAATAGTATAGTTCAGCTTTTATATCTGACACAATCTATAATACATTTATCTTGTGGATCATGACTAGAAACTAAAAAAGAAAGTTACATTAAGTACAGCTGAACTATACTATTCACAAATGCATTATTCTTGCAAACTTGATATGTTCCATAAGCGTTAAGTTAAATAAAATCCACAATATTGGTTCAATTTATTCAGAAATGGGTATTTAGATCTCAAATGCCTAATATGGAAATTATGGTGATCATGAAGGAGTGTAATTTTCATTTGTTGTGCTACCGTGTCACAAAAATATAGCAAACAAAAAAATTCCGCATTATTTAAGTTACATAAAAGAGATAACATGTCTTAAGTGAGTTAATGGTGCCCCTTTAAGATATACGACAACACATTTACGAACCTCCAAAAATTACTAGAATTAGACAATATGAGATAACTTTGGGGGCGGGGGATTGCTTTTAATATCTTTTGATGCATTAGAGTCATCACTCAGGCACTCAGATGATCGTAACAAATGAAACCTTTTACAGACTTGCTTTCTGATGGTCTGAAGGCATTCTTTAAGGGATCTCCAAATATGAACTCTCTTGTTGGATTCGGATCCATTGCTGCATTTATGATAAGTGCGGTGAGCTTCTCTTGCATATTATTTTTGTTAGTTTTACAATTGTTACATATTTCATACTACTAATATGCTCTCCTTTGTATAGGTCTCACTTCTTAACCCTGAGCTTGGATGGGATGCCACGTTTTTTGATGAGCCGGTCTGTATATTGTCTCATATTTATTGCTCAATATCTTTTCTGCTTTGTACTCATTCAGTGGCATATTGATTATTTATTTTGAATGATAAATTACTCATTAAGGGGTGCTCTCTTTTAGTATGCAGGTCATGCTTCTTGGTTTTGTTCTCTTGGGACGCTCACTTGAAGAAAGGGCAAGACTTAGGGCATCAAGCGACATGAACGAATTATTAGTAAGTTAATTTCTTCATTAAATCTGCCCAGTGAGAATATAGAACAAGCTTATGTGGGATGCTGATGTATCATTGGTTCATTGCTAGTTGCAAGTTCCATTGTTATTCTTCCAAATCATCTATCAGGCTGTAACAATTCTCACTTATATTACATTGCAACCCCTATAAGTTGTCAGCATAACGTGCAAAGTGAAAACAAGAGAACACATGTGTTTACCTCCATATACAGTATGCCATCCATAACCGTCTTGGTTTTCAGAATGAGTTTGCTCTTTGTTGAGCATTAAAGTATCATTGCATTGCATTACACATTAACTAGTATGCTTGTTGACATTGATAAATATGTCCGTATTGAGTTCGTGCAAGCGACCACTTATTGAGATCAAACCCAAATTACATATTTTTTTAAATTAGTCATATAGTCATTTCATCAAACTTGCCGCTAAATGGCAGCTTCAGACAACAACTTAATCCTATTTATAAATGGCACGAGGTATTCTTTTTATATGACGATAAAAACTTATATGATGTGTTTTATGTCTGCAGTCACTGATATCCACACAGTCGCGACTAGTGATATCTCCTCCCGAAAGTAATATGTCTGCTGGTAGCATACTAAGCTCTGATTCAATCTGTATTGAAGTCCCCACTGATGATATACGAGTTGGAGATATGGTCTTGGTATTGCCGGGAGAAACTATTCCCGTAGATGTAAGTTTAATTAACTATCAAGTGACATTGTTTAATAGTATTTTCTTATGTGTAGTTACTGTTTCCTTCCATCAAGAAGTTAGCGTTTATATAATATATATAATCTTTGTGCACAGGGAAGAGTTCTTGCAGGGCGAAGTGTTGTGGATGAATCCATGCTCACTGGCGAGTCCCTTCCTGTTTTCAAGGAAGAAGGTCTTTCAGTTTCAGCTGGAACAATAAACTGGGTATGTTGCTCCAACTAGTTCATATATTTATATTTTTCATATCAACTACAACTTTTTTTTTATGAGAAGTGCAGTATGGTTCTTACAATATCAAAAGTAGAAAAATGTCGAGGGATGGATATCTTTAATTTTTTGCTTTTGCTGATCCCACATTGACGATGACCAATTTTCATGATTTGTCTTCAGGATGGTCCACTGAAAATTGAAGCTTCTTCTACTGGCTCCAACTCAACCATAACAAAGATCGTCAAAATGGTCAGTAACTGTTTTCATATTCATCAGATGAATATTCGAGAGCAATACATGTCTATGTTTTACATCTCATGTATAAGGAAGTTCACTTGTGTATGCTCTGGTTCAGTCTTGAAAATTTTATTAGACACATGAACATGTGAATGTGTGATTTAGAGCTGGAAAAAAGGGTGAGTTGGGTGGCCGGTCAAATTGAGTTCGGGTCAAAATAATAACATCTGGTGCAGGTCAGGTCGGAACCGGACATTTTTGTCCACATATTTCACAGTAGTTAGTGCCAAATATGATTACAAAAATCATATAGTTATGTAAATAAAAACGCTGTAGGAGGTTTATGCAATTTAAAGTTTGATTACGGCGACCTTGAACTGAATCATTGATTTTGTGTTTGTTCTCGCTGGTACATAACCTGAATCAAACTATTTGCAAGTAAATGGGTCGGAAATGCCACCTCTAAAGGTTGTCTAAGATGCTATTTTTGCAGTGTCTAAGGCACCAATTTTGTACCTTCTTTAGGTAGAGGATGCTCAAGGCCGTGAAGCACCTATACAGAGGCTTGCAGATTCGATTGCTGGGCCATTTGTGTACAGTGTTATGACTTTATCAGCAGCCACATTTGCCTTCTGGTATGGGACTACTAATTAATAGTTTACCGTAATATTGCAAAATACAATAATATTTAATAAGAAGTGGAAGATATTCATCTGTTTAATTACCTTTATTAGTAATGTTAACGGGATCTAAAAGACAGCATGATATGTAAATATAGCTTGTTGTTTCTGTACAATCTTTACTGAGTTATCCTAGTTTAATGTTTTCTGTTGTCAAGGTACTATTTCGGGGTACATGTGTTTCCAGATGTGCTGCTTAATGACATTTCTGGCCCAGAGGGAAATCCTCTGCTTTTGAGCCTAAAGCTTTCCACGGATGTCTTGGTGAGTAATAGGGAACAAGAATTATTGCGCAACTTACCAAGTCATATTGTTATCGCTTCAGGATACAAGTAATCAGTCAGACATAATTATTTTATACTTCCCTAGCCAATGTGAACATAATGTCCTGTTGCAAACAAAATAACCTAGATGTTTGAATGTAAATTACATCCCACTTCATTAATGAATATCTTTTTTTCAGGTTGTCTCTTGTCCATGCGCACTAGGCCTTGCGACACCAACTGCAATTCTTGTTGGAACCTCTCTAGGTACATCATTCAACCTAAGTGGTCTTCTTTTGATTTTTTTGCTTGCTCAAATCTTCTAGTACTAGTCTGTAAAGGTGGAAATGGGCGTCCAACGGGTCTGGTAACTGGTCTAAATGGGTAGTGTTGGGCACGCATCGACCCAAAAAATGGTTGCTATCTTTCGATTGGCCACTTTTTTCTTGCTATCATGTTACAAAATTCTTTAGTTACATTTTACTAGATGGATCAAAAAAGTTGCTGAGGTCTAGGGTAGCTAACTGTTCATTGTTTAAGGATCATCCAGCCTATGCTTCTATTAATCCTGATAATCAAAATAAATAAACAGGATGATACTTTTATGGTATACCCAATTTCTAGTTAGCCAAGACACTTTACATGCTAATTTCTTCTAAATTGTTTCTTTTTTGTTGCTATTTTGCTGATGTGAGCAGGAGCTAAGCAGGGACTTCTTATTAGAGGAGGTGATGTGTTAGAACGTTTGGCGAACATAGACACTATTACTCTAGACAAGGTATTGATAGAGGTGGCTATTTCGACACATTTACCTAGAAATGGGTCGTTTTAACTTATACTTTATCTCTAAAGGTTAAACGATTATATAAAAAAATGATAGGGTCAAAGGAAATCGGTTGAACTGGTCGAAAGTCACCCAAGTGTAGTTTCAATGCATTAAACCTCCTAAATCCCTCTATTAAAAGAATATAGTATTGTTGAAATCATATAACCTTTACATAAATTGTTTATAAAAAAAGTTTTTTTAAGAAAACGTGTTTGGGGTCAACCCTACCTGGTTTGTTTGGACCCGTGTCAAAGTATTAGCTGTTATGACACGTGACAATTGCTGACCTGTCTTCTCATTTGCTATTACCAGACAGGGACTCTTACAGAAGGAAAACCTACTGTCTCTGGTGTTGCGTCTTACAGTCATGGAGAAGCTGAGATTCTCCAGTTGGCTGCAGCAGTAGAAAAAACAGCATCGCATCCTATTGCAAAGGCTATCATAACTAAAGCAGAATCACTGAATTTGGATATTCCTGTTACAAGTAGGCAGTTAGCAGAACCAGGTTTTGGGACTATGGCAGAAATAGATGGGCATTTGGTGGCTGTTGGATCTATGAAATGGGTTCATGAACGTTTCCACCACAAAAAAGACATTTCTGATATAATGAATATGGAGCAAGATGTGATGCGGAAATCATCTGAAGGCCGTTCATCATCAAATTATTCACAGACGGTTGTTTTCATTGGTCGGGAAGGTGAAGGGATCATTGGTGCTATTGGAATTTCTGATAATTTACGTCAAGATGCTGAGTCTACCGTTAAAAGGTACTATCCTAGAATCACAAAATCTTGATTCTTGAATAGACTATGTTAGTATATTACCCCCGATTAAAGATTAAAATAAGAAGAATAGCAAATCCTTTTCTGTCTTCAGCTTTTTGAACATAGCTTTCTTCTACCTGAACTCGTGCCATGTCAACCTGAAGCTTGATGGTGTGGCCTGTCTAACATTCTTTGTTGTGTTGTTTGTTTCTTACAATTTTGTAAGGCTTCAGGGACTCATTTAATATTACTAGAGAAAGATAGAAAGAGTAGAACAGCAAGAGAGTAAAAAGAAGAACAGAGAGAGATATGGGGTAGAAAGAAAACGAAGGGAGAAAGAATAGAAGAAACACCAGACAGAATAGAAAAGATCAGAAGAAGAGAGGAACAGATAGTTCAACCAGTAGGAAGAAGGGGGAGACTAAGAAAGAAGAGGTAAAAAAAGAGTTGAGTAGGGTATGAATAGACAGAACAGAGAGAAGAAGGGGTTTGAGGACCAATTCTGTTATCAGGAGACAGGGAAGAGGCAGTTGCAAGTGTAGCAAAGACTCTGGGCATAGGAAATGATCTTATCAATGCATCTTTGACTCCACAACAAAAATCTGGTGCCATCTCAACTCTGCAAAACTCTGGCCACTGTGTAGCGATGGTAATTTCCTTTCTCCACAGAAGATGTATGTGTATTATACAATAACAAGTGAAATGTGTGATAAACGGGACGCGAAGAATGATATGTTTTTTAACAAAAGTTTTTATATTCTATAAGGGTGCTGTTTGATTTGTTGCCATTCTTGCCTTTTTTTACACCTACAAACAAAAATATTTATCAAAACATTAACTAATCTTCTTGCCTTCTCTTTTTTGCCTTTTCCTTACACTACTTTCATACATTGTTTTCTACTGGCCATTCTTTTATATCAGTAGAAGTATGGTTATAATTATCTAATGGTTCTTAACGGTTACCTTCTTTAAATTGGGAAATTGAACGAAAGCTTTATCTTTCTGCTGGAAATTTTAATTTGGAAATATTTTTAGATCAGCATTACCTAGACACTTATATGGGACTCACAGAATTCAGAAGTGTTGTTAATTTGAGAATATGAATACTATTGTGTATTTATGAGTCCATCTATGTAATGGTTTGTTTACTGTGTAATCCTTGTAAGTATTAACATAACTTAACTTCCAAAAGGTCGGGGATGGAATCAATGATGCACCCTCTTTGGCTCTAGCTGATGTTGGTATTGCTCTGCAAGTAGAAGGACAAGAAAATGCTGCCTCTAATGCAGCATCCATTATACTTCTTGGGAACAAACTTTCACAAGTAAGCATTTGACATACAACTTCCTTAAAGTTAAACCAGAAAACATTTCAAGAGTGTCTTGTATCGTGCCTTATTCTTGTTATTAAAAGTAGAATTAGAAGTGGCAAAATGGGCAGGTGGACTAACAGATATAAACGGGCTTAGGATAAAAACGACATTTTTTGGTACTGGTTGAAATCTGTTAGGTTGGGTTGACCCGAAACACTTGTTGCTAAAAAACTATATTTTTTTTAACAAATAGTTAGTGTAAAAATTGATTACAAGCTATATTATTATTTTCCACATCACAATTATCTGACTTTGATTACTGACTTCTATTGTGGCAGGTGGTAGACGCGCTTGATCTTGCAAAAGCAACAATGTCAAAAGTTCATCAGAATTTGTCTTGGGCTGTAGCATATAATGTTGTTGCAATTCCCGTTGCAGCTGGTGTGCTGCTTCCTCATTTCGATTTTGCAATGACACCTTCAATTTCAGGTAATTTACAATTTCATGTAATTTACAATTTCATGTATTGTTGTTGTATGATGCCCTTAATGCTAAATATTTGTTGTTAATAACGTAAATCTTTGTTTGATAGGTGGGTTGATGGCATTTAGCTCAATATTTGTTGTTAGCAACTCGCTACTACTACAACTCCATGGGTCTCACCATAAGATGAAAAATAAAGCTGCTAACACGAGTGATAAGCCAATTGAATCTACGTCTGTATAGCAGAAAGGGTTACCACCGCACTGAGTGAGGTATCATTTGATGCAGCTCTCATTGAGCTCCGATTCATTATAAATTTATGTAACTAGAGGAAATTAAATGCTTAGGCTAAGGATTAGTGCTTGAGCTTGTTGTATCATTGTCATGCAACCCTAAATAGAGTACACGGCGGCTAGTTGGAATGATGAACATATGTTATATTACTTATGTATATTGATATTTATGTAGTGGCGATGTTGAAACTAATAAAAGCCTTTTGGCTGGTGAAATACCTTATTTTGAATAAATCCTGTATTGTTGGGCAAACTATCTATTTTCCAAGGAACGTCAAAGCAGCACCTTTTGCTTTTGCACAGCGTGTGGACATTGTTAGACGAAACGTCACGAGCTCATAGATTTGTGTCACAAAGAGGCATTTTTCATGTAATTATGTTACAATATCATATCGAGCAAACTCGGTATTTTTAGTTAGACTTGATCAGTAATATGTAGTTTGGCCACTCACCTAGATGATGAATGATCCGATGAGATGTGTGTATTCTATACATTTCTGGGAATGATAGTTTTGAAAACTGTCGTTCGTTGTATTCCACGATCAGCTGTTGGTTGTAAGGAGTGACTATATATTCATGTTTAATGTTTCAAGATTTGCTATTTTTCTTTTTCGCTTTAACGAAAGTTGATCAAATACCCGCTAGTTTTGTGAGTTTGTTTTGGTATTGTTGTGTAGCATTTCTTTTGTTGCATCAGTATGGTTAGATGAAATGTATTGAGACTGAAAGTTTCCTCTTTGTATATGTTTTTGAAAGTTTGAAGGTTTTTCCAGAAGAGAAATATCAACCAAAATTAGGTACAGAATGATTGTACTTTTGACAATGATAGATGAAGTAAAAAGACACCATTTTATTATAACAATCTCTAAAGTCGCATTCACATATTAAGATAAGATTCCATACATCTGATACAGGAAAATGATATATAAGGTTTTGTGTTGATACAAGAATAAGATAACTAGATCGAGAGTGATTGATAGTTAAAATAGTATGAATTCAACTATTAAATTGATTAGAGTCCGTGAATCAAGTGTTATCACATGTTAAGTCACTTAGCGAAGAAATAAACCTATAAAGACTAAAGAGGATAAATGAAATTTACATATTGCTTGTTTTTTAATTGGTTTTTAGTTCAGGTTTCCACTTTTAGTATTTATATCTTTGCTGCAAACTAAAATTATGTAAAAGAAAACAAAGATACAGATAAAAAAAGTCAACAAATAGGTCCATCAATAGTATGATTAGAAAGGAAATTTTACTCTCAACCAAACAAACATTTTTTGCTACAGGTCTTAATATCAAGTGTACACATATTTCCCCTTTTAGAACTCAACTTAGTAACTTGTCACATACAATTTCTTCTTTCGATCGATATCGTGGTGTTAAATCATTACGTTAGTTATTTTTCTCTTAATTATCCGCTAACAATTTTCAATGCGTGTCGAGTTTAAGCCAAATCTAGAACTGCACACATTCAAATTAACCATTGAAAATGATCTCATGGACGATAAATTCTGCTTCGTTAACAACAATGGTTTGGGATCCTCATTACTTTCTAAAGCAAAGCGTGGTGTGGTGGCCTTGGGTTTCTTTGATATCCGTCCGGTGTTGATATTGGATAGTTGAAAAGCACGATTCTTGTTCTTGGATGACAAAAGAGTGGATGCAAGAAGATTTCTTCGTTTCCTAGAGTAGGCGTTTTCTGGCTTTGCAATGTCTTTTATTGACGGTGTTGATGAAGGCCACACATCCGCTAAGGACGTGAAAGATTTTGATTTCCCATTGTAAAATGTCGATATTCCCCTTCTGTAACAAAATCCAAACAAATTTTCATTATTACTAAGATGATGTAACCTCTAAATTAACCAAAAACTGTGAAAGACTATTATTATATCACAACCTATAATCTATAAATATTTATACTTGTCACTTATTTATCCACACGGGACGAGTTATTACAGTGTGTCGACTCTAAAAACCAACCACAATGGTAAAGATAGAACTCTAGAAGAGTAGGTACACAAGTGATGGCTTTGAGATTATGATGTCTACATACATCCATGAAAATTCCCTTAACATAACTCTTGGATAAGATAAACCAGATTTTAGAATTGTGGTACAAGTTGGACCAGCTAATAGATTAATGAACCACATGTGCACCCATGATCCATGGATGATTTCAAAACCTAACTAAATAAGAAAAGTTGCAATTGTGTACATTTTATATTAGTCACAAAACATACCCCAATCAATGGTTGCTTAACTTTATTTTTTGGGCTCTACTTACCCCACTCCTTATCTTTTCTTTATATCTTATCCTTTACTTTATCATAATAATAAGCAAAAAACAGGATCACATAAATCCACAAGGTCCCCACTCTAGACAATCATATAACATATCATTATTATCACATTTTAATCAATTTTAATGAAAATAAGAACACTTTATTTCTTAATCCTACATGATTTAGTAAGTTCATTGCATACTCAAACATGTTTCAATATCAGTGACAAACAATTTATAAGATGATAATGTATAGATAGATTTATTTAGTAGGATTTCAATTATATCTGATAAAGACATCAATTGCTAAGTTGCAACTTTTATCAAAAGATGAAAGGTTTATTTAGGTTGTGACATGACAACAATTTTTATGTGGTTTCTAAGAAAGTAAAACAAGCACAATAATGACCTACCCACATAAAAACAAATATACAATAGCACTCATGTTTGGAAAATAGTTAGGATTTTGAATAAAGCCCAAATAGTGGTCTGAGTACAAGATAAGTTATCTGATAAAATACTTAATCATGATAGTCTTTATATAATATAAAAAAGTGAAAAACTTATCTAAAAAATCATTAAGGATTCTGTTTGAAGATTTGACAAAAAATAATTAGGAATTTCCAAAATGTTGTGACAAAAATCATCTACAGTCAATTGTAGAGTAACTTCTAGAAGATAACACATCCTTATCATACACCAAACTTTTCCTAATCTTCCCTAAATTAAACAGGGTTAGTTAGAAATGATGCAAATCCTTATTTGTAAGTATAATTTCTTTAATTCACCTTTTTACCAAAAAAAAAAGTATAATTTCTTTAATGTTAGCTAACAAAGTTGCTTAAAAGTTAAGATCACTATGAATTACATATCTCATGAATCCATGACTATAATTTCTTGATCCTTAGCAAATGCATAGAGTAATATAATCAATGAATCATATTACTGGAATATCATTACTAATCTAGATCCATATAATTTATCATAACAAACTAAAAAGAGGGAGTGAATCACCAAAAACAAATATTAGGGGTGTGCGCTTTGGATTACGCTTTCAAAATAGATTATGCGTTTTGAAAACTGCGTTCTTACAAAAGTAAGTCTCAATCTGCCTTTTGGGTTTTGTCTCTGCAAAAACGCAAATAATCAATTTCTCCTGTTTTCTTATTACTTACGTTTTGAAAACGCAATAATCAAATCCGCCACAAATGATCATCATGAATCACATTACCCAAAACATGCTCATTTTCCTTAACCTTAATGCATACAATTAATCCTAACAAATAAAACACTTGACAATCATACAATACGTAAACATAAATACACAAAACAACAAGTTACAATGACAAAATGTGTATATATCTTACCCCATTTCTAACAATGGAAAAGAAGCGGAAAGTTCGTTTCTAATTAATAGACTTAACTCTAAAATAAATCACAAAAGTGCGAAAAACGAACCTGATAGGCAAGGCTTCCTCAATAGCTTGTATAGCATCATCAATAGATCCATTTCTCATCATGTTATTAGTATTACTATGATCATCATATCTGTACGTACTCTCAGCATCTGATGCATGATCATCATCTTCATTATCATCATCACTATTTTTTCCAATAGATGAGCTACTACTAGATGAAATACAATCTTCTTCTTGTTCTTCTTCTTGTATCATGTTCATCATGAAGTTATTAGTTGGTTTAACAGTTTCTGTTATAAGTTTCATAGTATAAGGGATTTAATGAATGAATGTTGGAGTTTTATATGAGGGTTGTAAAAAAAAAATAAAGGGGGGGGAAGGGGAGGTAACATTTGGGCGCCACAGTTTCTTAGGTGTAAGCAGTATTGTGTTTATGTTTTGTGTTTTTTTCTTTTTTATATATAGGGGACATAGATAGATTAGTGTGAATGCTGTGATGGCTTTATTTGTACAAAAATGGAACACCGTAAGCTTTATTTGTACAAAAATGAAGTAAAATAAAAGTTGTCTTCTAAAACAGATGAAAAAAGAAAGAGGATACATAATACTCAAACATTGAATTAGATATTTAAGTTACTTTTCAATAACACATACAGGATGATCATTAGACTCTACGAAAGTCTTAGATGAGTCACTTAACAATAAGCATGACAAAGAATTGTACGACTTCCAAATCGATGTCACTATACAAAACTTAACGCAATCTTAAGAAATAACAATTCTAAATATCTACAGTAATAGTTTTCTAAATACTACGACTTAGAGGAGACTGCTATCATACTGACATGTAAGGGGATGTAGCTCAGATGGTAGAGCGCTCGCTTAGCATGCGAGAGGTACGGGGATCGATACCCCGCATCTCCATTTTTTCAAATCTCTTACTGTTATTTTTCTGCAGTTTAGTCCTTCATATTCAAACTCAAGACATTCAAATTACTAATGAAATTTGGTGTATTTGTACTTTCAAATTCAGTGTCACTTGATGAATTAGTAAACTTTTGGGAAACTAATATGAGTCTTATCAAACACTGTTTGGAGCACAGGTTTACTGGGTGAAAGAACGTTATAATTTTGAGAGACTAACTGACTATATTGTAAATAAGGGTTCTTGGAAAAATTAAACACTACTTTGAGCCGAGAGTCGATAGAAAAGTAGATGTAGATTAGTTGTGATTTATTATGCTATTTTGATTAACGACGTAGTTGTTAACAAAAGTATGACTATGATGAAAATGGGTGTTTGATAGCTTGTTTATAGTGCGATTTATGTGGCGACGAGTCAATAGAAACGTAGATTAGTGTGATTTATGCTATTTTGATTAACGACGTAGTTGTTAATGAAAGTATGACTATGATGAAACTGAAAAGTGGTGTTTGATAGCTTTTACAAAATGTAATCTATGGGTTTATTGCTCATGTGTTATATACTATAAAAGTGATGTTATATTGTTATTGCTAGTGGATTTGCTCAAAAAGTTGAGTTAAATTAGATATGCAATGTTATTATATGGAAAAGTTATTTCGCATTAAATGTGTAAGTTGTAAATCTGATGTGTAACCAAATTGATAGTATTCTGAAAAAGCAGTGTTTGTTAACTTGTTTATAGTAAAGTGCTAGTAGAAAGTGTAAGTTATGGTTCATGTGTTAACTATAAAAGTTCCTGTTTTTGCTAGTGGGTTTATGCAGATAGGTCGAGTTAAACCAGTTATGCAACGCTATTATATAGAATATTTGTTTCGTACTTTCGTGTCAAGTGTTGATAAGTTAATAGATATACGGAGAGGTAATTGATAATATAGTGAAGCATTCAACGTTATTATCAATTTGTTTGCTTTACATAGTGAGCGTCTAACCATCTCAGTTCTTGGTTCTTTTAGCACGTCATGGTTACACTTGTTGGCGTCGTGGAGTGACCAAAAGGTCGAGTTATTATGCTGAAAATTTCTGTAATCAACAACTCAATACCTGTACTGTGTTTAACTTTTCATTTATATATATATATCCATGTCGGATGAGTAGTATGTGGCTATAACCTTCCTCACTTAACCTCTTTCGACACACCTAATTGTACGTATTCATGTGAGATGAGTTATTAAAGATAACGTCGACAAATCAATTCAGGTTACCATTTAACTGTCACTACGTTAATTAGATGAGTCAATTAGACCAAATCAAATGGTGAGTTGGCGATATATATGACAATGTTCTAACTTAATTTGACGATGACCATATACGATTATTATAGAAGGTCAAACAAATTGAAAAGTTCGTTTGTTGTTGAGGCAACACTGTATTTTAATGTAGCTGGCCTTAGCTCTGAACTTAGAGATAAGTAACTTCAATCAATAAAATATGCACACAGGAACAAGAATTTCATAAAATATATTTTTCTATATTTTAGAAAGGCCTTCTTAGTAACTCAAAACAATTGTGAGGCTTGTTTGATTTATGGGGTTGTCTACATACACAATAAAAAACATTGTAACCAATGCTATTTGATCAAATGGTTTCTCAGAGAGCATAAGTATATACACTACATAGTGGCCACACTATCATGTGATGTTGAGACTACATCCCCATGTGCTGGTTGTACTAGACAAATAAATTAGAGACCTTATCCTCTTGCAACAACCATACCATATTTTCATTAAATAGCCATTTCTCAACGTTTCATGTTATGCCACTCTTCATTTGACATAAAAGGTAATCGATTTGAATCATGAATGATATCAATTAGAACACTCCAAAAGACTAAGTACCTAGTCTTAATTCTTAAAGATAAGGAATCTTGATCATTGAGGTCACAATGGTCCTCACATGATCGAGAAAATTGATAATTGAGATTGTTTTTTTTTTGAATTTAAACCATTTAATAACGCGGGTATACGCAACGGAAGACAACATCATGTATAACGTAGTAGTAATTAACATAAGGGTAAAGATTCGTGTACCTTTTAGCAAATAAGCAAACGAACAACGAATATTGAAAACACGCGTATGTGTTAACGTAACAACGCAAACTAATAGGATCGAAAGTATGAACCCTCTATGTATCCACACACAATACGTTCTTAGCAAACAATTTAGTATGCTAGTACTAGTAGTGATAAGCTAACGAATTCCACGGTTCTTGAAGCGAGCAAAACCGAAACCTTGCTGGTGATGTTGGAGTCGACCAACCAAGAGCTAAAACCCAAAAACTTTTTGGGGCGTGTTGGATCATAGAACACAGACAACAAAGGAGGAAAAGTGATTTTAGGTTTTAGGGATTTTCCAAGACTTGACAAATAATGAACCCCGTGTTCATTATATAGCCTTAGATTACTTGGCTTGCAAGTTAGGCAATCCCAATCCCCAGGGACACTTCCACTGATTGGCTAAGGCAACAAAGGGGGTTTCCAAACTCAACTTTCCTTCGTTTTACATTTAGGTCCTTATATTAACGGTTAACGACCGTTTGTAAAATCCCGTTAAGTAACTAATTAACTAACGTCCGTTAAAGCTTATAACTAATTAATATATTACACATAATATATAAATACAAAATTGTTTACGTATTAACGCGTACGTACCATAGGTCACGTAATTTTCGGACATATTGATATTGGATATGAAGATATCAACAGTTTTTATGTGAAATAATATATTAACTAAAGAGTTAAATGAAAATTAATCCGTTATGTGGTTTGTACTTTTCCGGCACTAAATCATCCCTAACGATACTTTGGCACTAATTATCCCGAATGGTGAAACGTTGGCAAAAATCATCCTTGGTGTGTTCTTAAATGACATTAATTAAACCCTCCATATGTTTAAACCTCTCTTGGATGATTTTTAGCAGTAGTTTACTAAAAAAAAAACTAATGTTACAATTATTATTATTATTATTATTATTATTATTATTATTATTATTTATTTTATTATTATTATTATTATAAATCATTTTGTTTGTAATTTACTTATTTTATTTTATAAATTTTTATATTTTATATTTTTTACTTTTAATTTTTTTATTTTATTATTATTATTCTTTATTATAAATAACTTTATTAGAATTTTAAGGGATTTACAAAAAATTATTGGGAAGCCGAGATATCATCTAGGCCGCCACTTCTTGATGTGTTTGTTTATCTGACTGGGGCTTCCGCCTTTGACGCAAACCAGAATGACTGATTTTGTTCCGCCTTCACACGTTTATGTGGTGCCGCATCAATCAGCCATCATGGTTTGTGTCAAAGGCGAAAGTCCCAGTTAGATAATATCTCGGCTTCCCAATAATTTTTTTAAATCCCTTAAATTTCTAATAAAGTGATTTATAATAAATAATAATAATAATAATAATAAATTAAAAATAAAATAAGTAAATTACAAATAAATATAATAGAAATAAATAAATAAAATAATAATATCGCCTTTGACGCAAAGAAGTGAAGGCCCATATAGTATCTCGGCTCCCCTCTAATTTGTTGTAAATTCTATTATTATAATGAAGTGATGATTTAATTAAAAAAAGTAAAAAATAATAATAATTGTGAATATTAGTTTTTTTGATAAAACTGCAAAAATCATCCATGTGGTTTAAACATATTTTGGCATAAATCATCCCTGTGTGTTTTAAATGACATAATTACCCTCCATAATTAGTGGTGAGGGATGATTTTTGCCGAACGTTTCATCGCTCAAGGATGATTAGTGCCAATAGTATCAGTTAGGGATGATTAGTGCCAAAAAGTACAAACCACAGGGATGATTTTTGCAGTTTACTCTAATCTAAATACTAGCAAGAAGCTAGAGTTACCATGACCACCAAACCATTATTTCCATGCCCCTACAACTTACAACAACCCTAAAAGCATAAGGTATCACAACTAACATAACCAATGTCATCTTAGCCTCACTGGTGCTACATCATTTCAACACTCACATATCAAAATACCTTTTCACTCACAACACACCACAACATGCCATTTGGGCCCCACCACCTAAAATTTTATTTTATTTTCCAATTTTTCAAACAAACAAAATTCAATTCATTAAAAATACAAATTATATAAAACTAAAAAAACCAGAAAAAAACATTACATAGATTAACCTACTTAAAAAACATTTTAAAAGTTAAGGGTTATAAGTTGAAAATAAATCATCTTCATCAAATACCTATTCCACCATCTTCCTCAAATATCTATTCCACAATCTTTCTCAAAAACACAGTTAACATAAACTACAAATACACCCATTATAAATACAAACTACAAAAACACCCAAAGTCACACCCAAAAATCAAAAAAATCAAACGGTATAACTTTTTTTCTTTATTCTTGCTGTGTACACGGCGCATACTCACTCGGCGGCTTCTGGCAATGTCACAGCGCACATTCGGCGGCGCCGGATTGGGTGCCACATCGGATTCGGCGCACACACCCGTTGCCACACCCATTGCTCTAAGAACATAATGTCGACGTAACCAAGTGCCGAAAACCCACAATCAAGGACATAACTTAATGGGGACCGGGAGGGGTTATGGCCCCTCCAAAAATTCCAGTCACAAGTACATTATTAACCCCATTACTTTGTAGTGCTAGACATTATTAGTACAAACTAAGCACCATTGTTAATAGAGACGGTATGAGATAGACCGGAGTGTGTAGGTTGATTAGTTAAGTTAATGGGCTGATTAGTTTTAGGTTAATGGGTTGATTATTAAGTTAGGATTAAACAATAATTTCTAAATTAAAATATCGAGATAGCTTTATGTTGTGTTTAATATATAGTATGATATAATGTTAACAAAATGTAAATTGCCCCCGGATATAGATCCTCTCATGTTCATTTTGAACATGATAGGTCATGTTGAGATTTATGTGAGGGTAAAAACAAACGTGGGCTACGAATGCATAATCTTTATTATATTTTAATTTAAATACACACTCACAACAATCTCAACATTACCCTCATGTTTAGAATGAACATGAGAGGGCCCTCAACCCATTTAAAACAAATACATTATAGTTTGGCTTTTACAAAAAAAAAGCTTGTCAAGTTCTGTCCTTGCCCACAACGATCCTAAAACGATAATGACCCCACTACAACTACCTTATGGATCGGAGTCCACAATCGAATGAGGAAACCCCGCCATCTAAACTTATGCAACATCTAACCACTTATCAGCAATCACCCGATAGAATGCATAGAAATTTGTGAAAAAAGGATTATGACCCACAACTGACACTAAACACACTGAAACCTTAGGCCACACAATGAGACCGAGTGATGGTATAATGAAATGTAGGAATGGTTGACAACAAAAACACCACGATTGCAGAAGCATCACATGCTAAATCACATGACTCTTGCTGACCCAAAATCCTTGAAGGAACACCTCAAACTTGCTTTGCTAAGGATCTAGCAAACACCGACCCAAACCACGAACCTAACCTCGAACAAAAACATTTACCACAACAACCAAGATCTCAACCACACCTTGACAACAACTTAAACCAACATAAATAAAAGAACGCTTGCCTAATCAAATCTGCACCATGAGCCAACCAACGACATACGACCTAAACCCGAACCATAACCAATACCTAAACAACGACCCAAAACGACAATGACCCAAACATGGAGGAATGGTAATGGAAATAGAAAAGGTAATACTAAGGAATATAATGAGCATTCCTTAGTAATATGTTAATCATTAATGTTGCTTGGTTCATATTATTCAATGTTATATGCATATTATTGTTGCTTGTAGTTTTAAATAAATGTGTATACAAAAACCATTGCTAGTGATGTTAAATATTACATTTTTTTGTTAAAACGATAAAAAATTGTGTGCTATACATTGATAGTTAATTTTTTTTACTATGTGTATATTTAAGTTGGGAGGTGATTTGTACACACAATATTTTTACCATCTACCACTAATGTACAACCGCTGATGCACACAGTACAACACACATATGCATATTTAGTGGTGAATGGCAAAAGATGTGTGCATAAACCACCTCCCATTTAAGTTTAATCAAAGAATATATATGGTATGCAATTTATTCGTGTATATTGTTGTTCCTAATATATAAAAATAAAACAAAAGAATAAAAAAAATTGAAATAGAAGTTTGGAACGTGGGATAATGGGAACAAGAATAAAAATAGGTAAAGATTAACTAAAAGGCAGTAATTACGGAGTACTTGGTGAAAATTAACTAAAAATTGCTACTTAATCGTTTATATTTGATAATTGCAGTAATTATGGAGTACTTGGTGAAGATTAACTAAAATGCATGCATTCTGGAGCTTAAACGAAGACCAATAGTATCATAATTAACGACCTATCTATGCCCTTAGATTGTGAGCTTAGTTGGACCATAAGGTGACCTTGGTTTCAACAAGTATGTTCTCGATCAATTGGTAAAGACTTGGTTAGTGGACTACTAGTGTATGAATTGTCATTAAGCAGTAAGTGGGTAAAGTCTCTATGAGCTAGGGTTTAACAAGATCACCATTGCTTTAATCCCTAAGATAGATTATAATCAGCAAATAAGGATGCTTTATGCGGATGCATTTAATTGTGATAGTGTGGATCCCTTTGAATATGGATCTTACTACCTTGTTAAGGGTTGTAGTTAATATGAATAGATTCACACAAACTACAGGAGAAACAATGATTAAGAACACTACAAGTTATGCGAAATCTAACTTATAATGCAAAGAAAAACAATGAATATTAATAACTAAGCTTTTATATTGATTGCTAACTATTAGATTGACAATGAACTCATGTGTCAAACTATGCCGTGAGAGTTCCTTTTATACATTAAGGAAAACCCTAATCCTGGCTTACAAAACGCGTAAAAGATAATGCATATCTTTTCCTATAATATCTCATGCATATCTCTTAATCGTGTACTAACTTAATTTTGTATCTAACTTACTACTTATCTGAGCAGTACTTAACATTTTGTTACTGTCCAGTACTAACCTATTACTAGCTGTACTATGGTATATTACTACAGATACTAAGTAGGGACTGTGTTATTTCCCAACTATCTCCCCTAAACATGATGTTAAACTTTGTTTAATTTATGTTCTTCAGTTTATTCTTCTTAAGTTCTTGGAGGCTGTATCCAAAACACTTGTCAAATCTTGATTTGACCCTTTAATAATCTTTGACATCCTTTTACTATCCTTCTGCAACTCGTCTTCAACAGCAACATCTTATCAACATACATTAGCAACTTCTTTTCCAGCAACTTCCAACTAAGTTGCTTGTAGTTTTTGGCAAATACCAGCCAATAACAACGGATTTAATTTTCCTTTACCAGTAGTGTTTGCTTCTGGGATGTAACTTTTATTTCAAAATATGGTGAGTTGATTACACATAATTTTTGGTAAACTGATCAACCATCAATGGAATTGATTTGCTTCTACAAATACCATTTGCTTTTGAACTAGCCAATGCTTCATTGCATAACCCCCCATGGGTTTGCTTGAATAACCATATAGTTTTTAGCAACTATCATCTATCAACAGATTTGAGTAAGTCTTTACCAAGAACTGAAACACATTTTTTTTTATCCCCCCCCTCAAACCACCAACTATCAAAAAATTATATTGCGGACTCTAGCCTACTATTAACCATGATGAAAGGTGAGTTGAGTACCCCCTACAATTTTTGGTTTAAATTGTCAAACTTAAAACGGATTTTAGAAGTGTTTACCACAAGCCGTTTGCTTATGGACTAGCCAGTTCTTATGCCTATTAAGCATGGTGAACTGATGACCATTTGTTGTGTGGTGGTTATCCAACACTCAAACCCTTCTCAATTCCATTTCTTCTTTACTCTTCATTCACGGCTATTGTTTAATGAATCTTAATCAAATCTAATACAAACAGTACTTTCTACCTCGATTCTATCCAAATCAAGCTATTCTTTGTGCAGCAATTCCTTGCGAGAGAAGTACTTCTTTCAACCAACTTATGCATTTATTGTCCCAATCTTTCAAGCTTTATTATCTAAACTCCTAAAAGCTCATATAATCTCCATCTGACAATCTCCCAATTTTTGATTATTCTAGAAGTCACTTTGAATCATTTTCTTTTGTGAGGATTCACATCAATTTCTTCAAATCTCCTAAAGGATACTCAATGTCTTTTCCAGTGTGATTTCTAAGTACTGCTTCATCTCCAGTCATACAAGTTAAAAATATAATCTTGCCTGTCAAAGATATGATGTACCTCCAATAGATAGTTGTTATGCCTGAAGTTCTATTGGCTATGTGAATAACAAGATGTCTCCATCTGGTGGATTGATGCCTTGTTCAACATAGCAATGACATATTTTCTCTCACTTTATTTCAACTATCTATGGTTACCTTTAAATGTAACTATCTTTAGACACTTTTTGTGTTCATCATCACTTATTCAACCATCTGGTTGTGGGTCTTTTCTTTTCCTAGCAATGCTCTTCAAATGTATGACCACCCTTTCTTTCTTTGTACCATGATTGCTACATCTGGCTCTGCACGGTACCTTTGTTAAGACATTTCTTGACAATTTTCTTTTCCTTGTCAGGTTCTCTAGCTCTTCATGCATTTCCTTAATCTTTATTTCATCATCCTTGAGCCACGTAACAGTGAGACTTTCATCAACTTTTCACTTTCTCATATAAAGCATCGTATTTCTTCAATGTTTATTCTTAGGTCTGAGTGTTTCTTGTTTCCTCTCATGTTTTAAAAGAAGTCATCATCTGACTCTGAGCTGAGTTCTTGTAGGAGGTCTTGTTTCTGAATTACAGGCACAGGTCTGTTTTGCAAGAACCTTCTTTGAGCTTTATTGTACCATGAAGGAATTTTTGCTCTCTCTTTCAGAGTGAACTGCTCTCTTCTTCTTCTTGTACTTAATGCTAGAAGTCTATCAGCTTCAATTCTTGCTTTTGATGTCATCAAAATCTTTATAAGAGAGCATTGGTAGCTTCTTCTTCATGCTATCTTTTCCATTATTCTTCTGCTTCCCAATCCTCTTGATCTTTCTTGCAATCTCACTCATCATGAGCAGCTTCTTAATCCTTCTTTTCAGATTCATTGATGTCTTCTGATTCAGTGTCAGATTCATCTTCTTCAATCTTTTTCTTTCCCTTATCTTTGGGATCAATCTTTGGAAGAGGCTTTAAAGTTAAGAGAGATCTTGTTAAAGTAGGCCTTGGTCTTTCAATATTCTCTACATCCTTCAGTTCAACTCATTTCTCATTTTCTCTTGAAACTGCTTTGGCTTGGCTCATGTTGAGAAGAACTTGAGCAATAGTTTCATCATCTCCAAATATTGTAGGAGTTGTTGTTGGAGTTGCCTAAGTAACACTTCTTTCTTCAATTTGATCAACAGTACCTTCATCTGGTCTGTTAGTACTAACTTCTTCCTTGTCAGTACTAACGTTTTGCTTGTTAGTACTAAGTGCATCTTCAGTACTAACTTCCTTTTCTGCACTTTCCTTCTCTTCATGCACTACATATCTTGTCCTCTCCCATATTTGAGAATCCTCAGTCTCCCCATATAGTTCAATGCATCATCGTCAAAGCTCATCAGAAGCTAGTCTTTATGGACTGAAGGTTAATCAATGTTCCGGAATAGGTCGCTTAATATCTGACACTCGTCTGAGAGTGATAGTCTAATCAGTGTCTAGATGTGTGCGCAGTTTCTTGTGCTGTGTGTTGTCATTTAAAGCTCGTTTTTGGAAGGTAAAAAGATATGGTGTAATAAGCACTACACACAATAAGATTCTCTTCCTGAATGCATGGTGTGTGTGGTATTTGTAGAGACACGTGAGGTGTTATGCTCTCGCTCGTCTCTCTCGCATGTGTTGTTCTATTCGTGTTGTGCACGTTCTATCATCTCAATCGATGTTGTGAGAGGTCGGTGTGATGTGTGAGAGTGAGTGATAGGGGTGGTCCAACTTGTATGGTGTGTGATCTAGGTGGTCTCTGCCTTGTCGGAGAAGGTGTGTTGATGTCGTGTGATGAGACAGTTTAGTTCATCAGTGTAGTCAATATGGCCATATCGTGAAGAGCGACACACACGTGTGTCATACCAATGAGCGCCCCCGCTCTGTATCTCTCGCTCCTCTCACCTATGCACCCCACTACGAGATGGAGATAGTCGATGATCGACCAAACTCCACAGATCACATGACAGATCACACTATCACCACCAGGCAAGAGATAGATATAATGGACTGCTACTGTACCCCCACTCTATCGCATGCGTGTCATATCGTATCTATCTCTCTCACCAACCTCTATCACACACAACCCTACTGATGCGACTCTCAATTCTTATGATGAACGTTGCCGTGAAGGTATCGGAAGAAGGGTATACGTCTGTGTCTAAGGTTGCGTCCAGTACTTGGCGTGAGAATAAGGGGTAGGTTGAGGTTCAGATGGTCTTTCTGACCCTTCACCCTCATCCTCTGTTGGTTGAACCAACATGTTAGGAAACAAATCTTTCTAAAGTGTCACCCTCATCCTTAGTTGGTTGAACCAACATAGAATCAAACAAAGGTGTGACATTCCCTGAAAAATGTTTTCTCTTTTTAACCATAAAAGAGAAAACTTTACTAGTCAAAACATTAATAGGGAAATGGTCTAAAGGCACATGCACATTCTTTAGCTGTGTATCCAGAAAGACTGAAATAAATCTTGGATACGTAACAAAATTTTTCTTTGCATCTAAGTGTCGCATCATACCATCAAAAATTAATTTAGAAAAATTATATTTATGATTAGTGGTTAAGAAAATTACTGCTGTGGCAATATTAGTGGGAATTTAATCCCAAGAAGTGCTTTTAGAACTTATGCAGTGATTCATGGTATGAAAAAGAAATCTCCACTGGGGTGAAAGTAGAGCTTTGTTAAATGTTAAGACAGTTAGGTCCCCCTCATACCCCATTAGCTGAATAGCATCAAATATAGCCAGATTTGGCAAACAATCTATCCCATCAGCATCATCAAAAAGAAGATCACTTCTTATTGATGCCTCTGAGATAGACACAAGCTTGCCATCTACTTTGGCAGTAATATGCCTAACATTGTTGATTATTTTGGATTTAGCAGACATCCAAAACTATTCAATAAATGTAGTAAAGACTACAGGACTTACAGTGAGAGCATAGTGAATGGAGCTTCGCGTAAGAAAGCTGATAATCTCATGAAACTCTGTATTCCCATTAGTCTTTTCCAAGTAAGCGACCATGTTGTGTTTAGGGCATGATTCAAGAACAACCATACTTGATGAATTTATAAGCGACGATGAGTAAAAGATTAGGATTTGATAAAAGAAAGCGATTAAGAGAGTTTACGTGAGTAAATTGTGCAATTGAGATAGGTTTATATAGGTTGAACAAACCCAAAATCAAAGAAATCGTTTCAATTTACACTTTAGACCCTTGGTGGTATTTTCTCCAACGTCTTTATAGCGGTACTATCTTTACACTGTCGGTACTAACTTTTGTCAACCAAAGAATGAACAAGTCTGGCAACAACAGTTCTTCAGTACCATCTATATCTCTTTCTAATGACTCTCTAAAACCCAAATAACTCATGAAATTCATCACTATGGTCAAGATTCTTTTGTACACTTCATACAAATTGTACAACAAATCATATTGCCTCCCCTTAGCTAATGCAGTTTATGGATTGATCATCCCAATAGTAACTACCAAGAACTAGAACCTGTTAACATTAAATGCCTTGGTTAGAAGATCAGCAACATTGTCATCAGTGTGTATCTTTAGCACCTGGATAAGTTTCTTCTCTTAAGCATCCCTAATGAAGTGGTGCCTAATTGCAATATGCTTTGTTTTGGAGTGAAATACTGGATTCTTTACAATGCATATAGTACTCTCATTATCAATGTAGATCTTCGTGTTCATGAAATTAAACCCATAGTCTAACATTTGATTTTGAATCCACAAAACTTGCCCACAGCAATTTGCAGCAGCAACATATTCTGCCTTTGTAGTAGAAGTAGCCATAATTGTCTGCTTTTTGCATTGCCATGAAATAAGTCTCTTGCCAAGAAATTGACAACCTCTTGTTGTGGATTTCCTGTCAAGATTTTCTCCAGCATAGTCACTATCTGCTAGGTTAAATGATGACACTCTAGGATACCAAAGGCCCAGTTTGGGTTTGCCTTTTAGATACCTAAAAATTCTCTTCACAGCATTCAGATGGGAGGTCTTTGGAGTGACCTGAAACCTAGAACAAGCACAGACTGCAAACATAATATCAGGCCTAGAAGCAGTCAAGTACATTAAAGAGCCAATCATGGATCTATAAAGGTGTACATCCACATCACTAGCTTCCTCATCCTTGACTAAAGGCTTCTGGGTCTCAATTGGTGTACTAGCAGTCTTTACACTGGCAAAATCAAATTTCTTCAGGATTTCTGCAACATACTTATCCTGACTTATAAAGATACCATCTTCTTTCTGTTTGACTTGTAATCCAAGAAAGAAGGTGAGCTCTCCCATAGAACTCATCTGAAATCTACTCTTCATTAATGCCTCAAATTCATCACACCAAGATCTCTTTGTAGAACCAAAAATAATATCATCCACATAAACTTGTACTAACATGATATCATTTTTGTCCTTCTTAATGAAAAGAGTCTTGTCAATAGTTCCTCTTCTGTATCCACTCTTCAACAAGAAAGTAGATAAAGTAGCATACCAGGCTCTGGGAGCTTGGTGTAAACCATAGAGAGCTTTCACTACTTTGTAGACCTTCTTAGGATACTTAGGATCTATAAAACCTGGAGGTTGAGACACATAGACCTCCTCATCAATTTTGCCATACAGGAAGGCACTTTTCACATCCATCTGATAGACTATGAATCCCATGTAAGAAGCAAAGGCTAAAAAGATCCTAATGGCTTCAATCCTAGCCACAGGAGCAAAAACCTCATCATAATCTATCCCTTCCTCTTGCCTATGTCCTTGAGCAACCAACCTTTCCTTATTTCTAACCACAACACCTCTTTCATCCTTCTTATTTTTGTAAACCTATTTTATTCCAGTTGCCTTCTTCCCATAAGGCAAATCTACAAGAATCCAAACTTTCTGAATCTTGAATTGCAGCAGTTCTTCCTGCATAGCATCAACCCAACTTTCATCTTCAAGTGCTTCAGATATCTTCTTGGGTTCATTTTGAGACAAGAAACAAGCAAATAAACAATGCTGGAAGTCCTTATGATTATTTCTCCTTTGCTTTTGAATATAACTTACAAAAGCATGGGCTCCAGAACTTTTGGTCACTTTGCTCCTTGTTTGAACTGCTAATTTTGGATCTCTAAGAATTAGAGTCGAAGGATAAATAAAGTTAATTCTTGATGTGGGAATAGGACTGACATTCATAATAGTTTCTAAATTTGTAAAGTCAGCCACTACACCATCATCATCATAAGATGCATTGGTAAAAATACCATCAGTAGGATTATTATAAATTTCCTCAAGAGCAGGTATTTCTGAATCATCTTGGTCAATATTGGTTAGATCGGTGAAGGATAGTCCACCATAAGGACTGGCAGTACTAACTGGTGTGCTAGCAGTATTAACTATGTTAGTACTGCTAGCTCTAGCAGCTCCTGCTTAAAGAAGCAAATCCTCAGTATCTTCGGCAAACTCCTTCCTGAGAGCTTCAGCTCCATCATTAGCATCATGTTCTTGTCTTTTAAGTCTTTCAAGCTCATCCAAAAAGACTTGATCCTCCTTATCTACTGGCTTTTCATCTGGATGCATTGTAGTTCTACACCTGAGCATTATTTACTTGAGGTTCTTTGACTGTTGAAGTATAAGAAGACCATTATGGCCAGTACAAAGTAGTCCTAGAGTAGATTCAGCTTCTATGTCAGAATCTACTGCAATCAATTTATCTCTGTACCTGCATTTTGTGCTTAGCTTCTTGTGGACCTGCATGTATGTTAGCTTGGATTTCTCCTAATCTTACAGTTTGATATTCCATTGAATTAGTTAAATAATCAAGATCAAACAGCCAGTTGGTCCTTTCCCTACAACAATTTGGGTTTATTTTCCTAAAAAGGTTATG
The DNA here is from genome assembly GCA_026074375.1 of Tanacetum coccineum. Lineage (NCBI taxonomy): Eukaryota > Viridiplantae > Streptophyta > Magnoliopsida > Asterales > Asteraceae > Tanacetum > Tanacetum coccineum. The sequence goes on along the minus strand of BQNB010036097.1, from coordinate 16,935 downwards.
TACACGGTTTTCTTCAACACTCTTGGATTTCTAAATTTATACCCAAAAAGCCTTGCTTGTAGAGAATACCCAACTAAAACCCTTCATCCCCTTCATCTGATCCCACGAACTTCTGCCTAGGTGGTCACTGGAGTATTCCAAGATTGAGGTCACATGGCACCCAAAAGTCCTTTGTACTTATGATTGTATTGTTACTATTATGAAGTCATAAGGTGTTTTATTTGAGCTTGGTCATCATACTACCCCTATAAGGACATAACAGCAGTACAAACTACAACTTCAGCCCAAAATGCTAGTTAAAAAATAATTCTGCTAAGCATAGTTCTGTTCTAGCAACCTCAATAAGGGTCATGTTCTTTCTCTCAGCAACTCTATTTTGTTATGGAGTTATGGCATTACTATATTCCCTTTTGATCCCTTTTGACCCCCACAAAATAATAAAAATCCCTTTTCTAAAATTCTGTACCATTAACCCATCTAATCGTTTTTAACTTTGATTTAATTGGTTCTCAATTTGTCTTATAAAGTCCTTAAGGATTCCACTAGTTTCATCCTTAGTTCTTAAGAAGAACACCCAACTAAACCTGCTAAAATCATCAGTGATAACCAGGCAATAAGTCTTATGGTTTAAGCTCCTTACAGATGTAGGTCCAAATAAATCCATATGTAGAAGCTGTAAGGGCTGACTAATAGAGCTTACTGATTTGGCCTTACAGGAGGCCTTGTGTTGCTTTCCTTTCTGACAAGCAACACAAGTGTGGTCATTTTGAAAAATCTTTGAAGGTAAACCTCTTACAAGGTTTCCCTTCATAAGTTTGTTTAAGTTTTTAAAGTTAACATGACCCAACCTCCTATGCCATTTGTTAGATTCATCATAGTTGGCTTTGCAATTAAATAGTGCTAAACCTCCAGAAAGGAACAAGGTTCTCTAATTGAAACTGTACATAGTGTTTGTGCTGAGGGATTCCTAAGTAAGACTTTATTTGCATCATAACTTAAATTCAGGCGACAAAACAAGACATTCATAGTCAGTGAAAAAGAACTTGTTCTTCTGTCACAGATTTGTGACACTGAAAAAGATTGAAATAGTTCTTTCACAAAGCACACTCCTCAAAATCTAACTTTCCTGTTTTTATTTTACCTATACCAGTTTATTAACCTTTACTTCCTCCAAAAGCAACCGGCCACCATTAAGTATTCATATTCACAGCAAGGTAGCCTTGTTTCCAGTCATGTCCTGGAACAATCCACTATCAACAATCCCTTTAATTCTGTAAAGTTTCTGTGTGATAATCCTGCACATCAAAGAAAAGAGATCAATTCTCTTAGGGACCCCAAGCCTATTATGGGATTGAGTCTGCCTAGTGGATCTTTGAAAGTAGCACAATCTCTAGGTCTTGATCCACCATGTAATTTGAGATTTTGTGCCAGTAATGTCTTTTTGGTCTCTAATTACAACCTGCTGAGGGCTTAACAGTAGTTTCCCTTTTTCCTTTCCTCCCCCCCCCAAAAAAAACAGCACTTACTAGCATTTACCTCTACATATTACCCTTTTATGTTTTTGAAAAATTTGTTCTAATACGTGTTTGTTGTTATAAAAAGGCCTTCTAAATGGTGAATGAGTTTTATGAAAAACAGTTTTTGGTCTAACTCTATTCACAAAAGGTTTAGCAGTACTAATTTTCCTGGAAGCATTAGTTAGTACTGCCTGACTTTTAAAATTATGTCTAGCAGTACTAACTGGAATTTTGCCAGTTCTAGTTAGTACTGCTCTAGGAACAAATTGGTTCTTATGATTCACTCTTTGCATATTGTTCCAAACAGATTTTTTCTCCGTTTGAACATTATCCTTGCCCTTCTTTGTTTTAAGTTCAACTTTATTAGCCCTCCTTTTCTCATGAAAATCACATCTCTGATAAGATGACTAAGACTTCCACATACAAAACATCAATTGTATAAACCCATATCCTAAACCCTTTTCGTGTCAACGTTAAGGATTGTTTAGTATGTGTGAATTAGATTCCTTAACAAGTTTTCCTCAGGGTTTTTAACTTGCTGGTTAGCAAACAGGGTGTTTCAATGTTCTTCAGTTGGAAGAGACACATGCTCACTGTCACTACGATCCATATCCTCAATGATAGGGAGCACAGACCCAACCTTAGTTGACTACTACTTTGGTTTCATTGATAGTTGGTTCAGCAAATTTCATGTGTTCTCAACACTACAATCGATTCATAAGTATCAAAAGTCACTGGGATTGGGGTTTCAGATTCACTAGTTTGAGATTATTTTTGGACCATATGGTAAATTGTGAGTAATCTAATTCAATAATCAGGTCCCCCGCCACCCCCCCCCCCCCCCCCCCCAGATGGCATGTAATCCCTGTCTGGGGGAGGGAGTAACAGCTGCATATCCTTCAGCTGTAACAAATCTATCAACAAAGGCGGATTTCTAAATCACTTTTCCTTATTCATAATACACTTTGTAAAAATCATTTTCATCACTTCAAGATGCCCTTCATAATCTGAAATCCCTATAACCAAGCCCAAAATTTATCATTAGCACTCATCTGATATCCAGACAGTGTTACCAAGATTTTTAAGAAGAGCAGTCATTTTTCTACTTTAGACTTTTAAATCTTCTTCCTTTTTCTTTTTTTATCTTCTGCCAACAGTTTCTAAGGTATGTTAGGACATACAGATTTTATCATCTAAGTCTATTTTCATAAACCATAATCTTTTCCATCATACCAAATTGACTTTTTTTTATGCGCAACTAATTAATTGTGCTTCAACTTTCTTTAAAGCTTGATATATGCCAAGTATGTTCTATGCTTGCATCACTAAGTTGTGCTCTTTGTTTCATCATATAGTTTTTTAAGTTCAGCATAAGACTCTTTACATTCTTTTGAACAAGAAGTTACCTATGTGTCTGGGCCCTGAACGTCAAGCCATCAAAGCATAATATTCTTCTTCTTCTGAGTGACTGGTCCAATCAACACCTTCTCCATCAATAGTCACCAAAGCTTTAGAGTCCTCCTGCTTACCAGATCTTCTCCCATCCTTATTTCCATAGTTCTAAGCATCTCTCCTCCTACTATCTTGATTTCCCATGGTTCTGCATTCTCTATCAAAATGCCCTGTCTTGTGACAACTATAGCACTCGACTTTGGTTTTGTTGGTCAACCAACCGGTTTCCTTGGCATCCAAATTGTCAGCTTTCTACCTGTCTTTTTGTAGAACTTTTTCATTCTCATGGAAATCATGGCCACCTGCCATTTCAAGTCCATTTCTTCTAGGTCAAATTCATCAAGCTGTTCCAGATCCTCATGATCCAATTGAGGGCAACTGGATTGGTTTGCAAGTAAGGAATATGATGAAGTATGTTCATATTGTGAGTTTTGACCAGAAGGATTAGAAACACCATAGGCGGTACTAACATCATTAGTACTGCTAGTGTTCTCTAAAATAAATGCCACATTACTATGTGCTAGGATGATTCATATGAGCCTTTAACATCATTCTCAAAGACTCTATAGATTATTATACAATCATCAAGAGCCTGAGACTGGTCCACTTAATCCTGGCTTGGTCCATTATGATTAAGGAAACTTGAGACCCCGAGCAGAAGGTAGAGACTCTAAGGAATTTCCCTGATTGCATCCTCAGTGGAGCGCCTCGCACCATGATCTCTAGTTGACCAGAAGACTCTGAAACTTGTCAAAGCCTTTAAGTACCCTTCTGAGTTTGATACAGAGAATCTTCAATTGTTGCTTTTATACTATATTCTGCATCTTCTTTGATTCATACAGTTTTCCACAAAATCTAGAATTTAATAGCTTCCGATATCGCTTTAGCACAGTCATTTTTATGAAATATTAGCAAGATGATCTTCTGGTAAAGCCATAAGCAAAGTGGTCCTTGCTTTTCTTTCTCTTTCTCTGGCTAAGATCTCTTTTGCAGTCCTTGGAGGCAGAACCTTGATTTGACCTTATGTATCTGTGGAGATTGATACAGGACCATTTCCATTTTTTATAACTTCCCAGATAGGATAGTCTGTATGGGCTAAATAATGTTCCATTTTCATGGCCCATATGTCATATTCTCTCTTCTTGAGAAATAAAGGAAGTTTGATGGTTGAAACATATGAGGATTTTGTGTGTTGGTGTTTGGATGGTGGTGTGGAGGGTGGTGGTGGATAACATCTTGTGATCCAGCCCATTTTAATTCTTGTAAGATAGGTTTATAAATTGGTTTTTGTTCTTCTTACTCAGAGTTTCTCACAAGCTCTGATACCACTTGTGAGCCCAGAACCTGAACGCCATCTTGCACCTACTAAAAGGGTAGAAAGCCAACTTGTATAAATACAGATTGACTATAGAGAAACACTGACTAAAAATACTTAATCTTGTATTTAAATACAATGTGGCTATCACCCGTTAGTAGTTTGCAAAGAAGCGTTCAGTTTGGACCACAAGTGGTATGCAAGCCTGTGCGAAACTCTGAGAAAGAAGAGAACAAAACCAATTATAAACCCCTATCTCACAAAGCCAATTAATGGCTGGATCACAGATGTTATTCCACCACGCACCACCACCACCACAAAACAACATCACAAACACCAACACATACAAACTTCCTCATACTGTTTCACATCAAACTTCCTATTTCTCAAGATAGAAGAGAATATGACATCTGAGGCCGATGAAAATGGAACATTATTTAGCCCATACAGACTATCCTATCTGGGAAGTTATAAAAAATGGAAATGGTCCTGTATCAATCTCCACAGATACATAAGGTCAAATCAAGGTTCTGCCTCCAAGGACTGCAAAAGAGATCTTAGCCAGAGAAAGAGAAAAGAAAAGCAAGGACCACTTTGCTTATGGCTTTACCAGAAGATCATCTTGCTAAATTTCATTAAACCTATGCTAAAGAAGATTAGGAAAGCTATTAAATCGAATTGTGGAAATGAAAATCAAAGAAAGCAGAAGTAATATTATAAAACAACAATTTGAAGACATCTCTGTTATCAAACTCAGAAGGTCTACATAAAGCTATGACAAGTTCAGAGTCTCTGAGTCAACTTAGATTCATGGAGCAGGCGTATACCACGGAGAGGCAAATCAGAAATTCCTTAGGTCTCTACCTTCTGCCTGGTCTCAAGTTTCCTTAATCATGAGGACTAAGCCAGGAGTAGACAGTCTCAGCTTTGATGATCAGTATAATAATCTTAGAGTCTTTGAGAATGATGTTAAAGGCTCTACTGCATCATCCTCTAGCACGCAGAATGTGGCATTTGTTTCAGAGAACACTAGCAGTACTAATGATGTTAGTACCGCTTATGGTGTTTCTAATCCTTCTGGTCAAAACTCATAATATGAACATACTTCATCATATTCCTTACTTGCAAACCAATCCAGTTGCCCTCAATTGGATCATGAGGAACTGGAACAGCTTGATAAATTTGACTTAGAAGAAATGGACTTGAAATGGCAGGTGGCCATGATTTCCATGAGAATGAAAAAGTTCTACAAAAAGACAGGTAGAAAGCTACAATTTGATGCCAAGGAATCGGGGTTGGTTTTGACAAAACCCAAGTCGAGTGCTATGATGTTGAACAAGACAGGGCATTTGATAGAGAATCCAGAACCATGGGAAATCAAGATTAGTAGGAGAGAGGATGCTTAGAACTCTGGAAATTAAGATGAGAAGATCTGGTAAGCAGGAGGACTCTAAAGCTTTGGTGACTATTGATGGAAGGTGTTGATTGGACCAGTCCTCAAGAAGAAGAAGATTATGCTTGATGCATGCAACAGTCCAGGCCCAGACAAATGGTAACTTCTTGTTCCAGAAGAAATGTAAAGAGTCATGCTGAACCTTAAAAACTAAATGATGATCATAGAGCACAACTTAGTGATGCAAGCATAGAGAAATACTGGCGATATCTCAGTCGTTTAATAAGAAGAGTTTGTACCACAATATTAGTTGATTCATAACAAGTCAACATTGTGTGGGGGCAGATTTCTTCTAGGGGATAAGTGGGGTTTATGCGCGAAAAAGCGGCGAATATAAACTGATGTCCTAACATACATAAGAAACTGTTGGCAGAAAGCTAAATAAAGAAAAAGAAGATTTAAAAGCCTGAAAGTAGAAAAATGGCACAGCTCATCTAAAAATCTTGGTATACTGCTGAATACCATCAGAGGGTGGGCTAATGGGGGGGGATACACATAGAGTGCTAGAGAGTATAGGGATTTCAGATAGGACACACACACACTCTTGATTATGAAAATGAAGTTTTACAAAGTGTATTAAATGAATAAGAAAGTGATTTAGAAAACAGCCTTTTGTATGATAGATTTGTTACAGCAGAAGGAATGCATTCCCTGGAGCCGCTACAACCTTGGCCCAGGCATACCCGCCCCCCACCATGACCAGTGAATTACATGCCATCTGTGACCTGTGAGGTAAGAGGAGTTTACTCACGGTGATCATTTACCAAAATAATCTCAAAAGTGGGAGGTGGAGTGGTGGCATAAACGCCAAAACCAGTGACCTTTGATATCTGTTTGAATCAATTGTAGTGTTGAAACACTTAGGCGAGGCGGGTGAAGTTTAAAATATAAGGTATAAGAAGTGGGGGGTGGGGGAAGGGGGATTAGGGGAGTTAGGGGTCTGAATGCCCTATCATGAGGGAGTATGAATCAGATAGTGAAGATAACATAGATGTCACTACCCAACAGAAAACATGAAAACACCTAGTTTGTCTAACCAGCAAGTAAAAAACACCTATGAAAAGCAGTTTAAGTAATCAATTCAACACATACTAAAAATCCTAAAGTTGACAAGAAAGGTTAGATATGGGTCTACTGACAAAAGCATGATCTGTATGTGGAAGTCCTTAGTCATCATATCAGAGATTTTGATTGGACAGAGTTAAGGTATGGCAAAACATGTTTGAACTAAACAGAGAGAAGAAGTGGCAAGGATAATGCTCAAATGGATAAAAAAACATTTTGTACAATATCAAAGTGTGAATCATAATACCAATTTGTTCCTAAGGGGGCATGTGGGGGGCAGGGGGAACAATAACTGGCTGATAATTCCAGTTGTTCTTCTAGACATTAATTTTAAAAGTCAGTATATAGAACCTAATGCTTCCATGTTTTGGTGAGTGGGGGCTAACCTTTTGTAATAATTAGCCAAAAAACTGTTTTTTCAAAAATCTCATTCACCATTTAGAAGCCTTTTTATAACACAACAGTACTAGAACAAAATTTTTCAAAACAAAAGTTAATAATGTAGTAAATGCATAAGTCTGTTGGGGTGAAAAAAATGTAAACTACTGTTAATCCCTCCAGCAGTTGTAATATAGAACCAATAAGGGCCCAGTTACGAGCACAAATCTCCGGACATACCACAGGGGTGTCAAGACCTAGAGATTGTGCTACTTTCCAAGATTCCACTAGCAGACCAATCCCAAATAGGCGAGAGTGTGTGTCCATAAAGAATCTAATCCTCTTTATATTTGATGTTCATATTATCCACACAGAAACTTTACAGAATAAAGATTGTTGAATATGGATTGTTCCCAGTCTCAGGTCTGTATATCTATCACACATCTTCTACTATTCTCTACTTGACAGTATAGTATTTGCGCTCGGTGCGTGTTTAGTAGGAAGTAAAGGTTAAGTAACTGTAATAGGGGGTATAATGCGGGAAAAAAGGTTAAGTTATTTTTAGGAGGTGGTGGAGCGTTGTGAAAGAACTATTCAATCTCGTTTCATGTCAACAAATCTTACAAATAACATTATTCTTTTCACTACTCTGAATGTTCTTTGTTTTGTCTCCGAATTTAAGTTACCTGATGCAAATCAAGTCTTACTAGAGCGAGCCCCAGACAAAACAATATTACAGAGAGTTCAATTTAGCGGTGAACCTTTGTTCCTGCTGAGGTTTAGCCTATTTAATTGCAAAGCCAACCAATTATGAATCTAACAAATGGCATAGCGGTTGTGTCTGTTAGACTTTACACAAACCTTGTGAAGGGGAAACCCTTGTAAGAGTTTTTACCTTCAAAGCGTTTTCAACACACACACACGGAACACACTGGTGATGGAGTGCTGTCTCTGAAAGAAACACACAAAACCTCCTGTAAGGCCAATATCATACTCTATTAGTCAGCCCTTACAGCTTCTACATATGGATTTATTTGGACCTACATCTGTAAGGAGTTTAAACCATAAGACTTATTGCCTGGTTATCACTGATGATTTTAGCAGGTTTAGTTGGGTGTTCTTCTTAAGAACTAAGGATGAAACTAGTGGTGTGGAATCCTTAAGGACTTTATAAGTTATTGAGAACCAAATTAAATCAAAAAGTTAAAACTATAAGATGTGATAACGGTAACAGAAATTAAGAAATGGGATTTTATTGAATTTAGTGGCAAAAGGAGCAAGAGGGAATACAGTACTGCCCAGAAACTCCACAACAAAAGGAGTTGCGGAAAGACACACACACAACAAGGCGCCCTTATTATAGGGGGATGGCGGGGAGGATAGGGCGGGGCGGCTAGCTACAGATTATTATCCCAACACTGTTTTGTTCTGTAAGTAGTTTATTACTGGCTTGGAGTGGCGGAGAGCGCGAGAGCGCGGGCGGGGTACGAGAGCGAGTCGCGGAGGGGGTCCAACAAGCCTCAGAAATAAACCCTTATAACTTAATAACTAGGAAAATACCAATCATAAGCTACTTAGACCTTTGATGTGCCGTGACCATCTGAATACCATTGACCACCTAGTGTAGATCGTGTCGTGAGGGAGAGGTGAGGTGTGCGGGCGCGGGGGGAGCATGGCGCGGGGGGTGTGGTGTTTAACGGGTGTGGTATGTTATCGCTCACAAAGCAAGCTTTTTTAGGGTATACAATTATAGAAACCAAGAGAGTTTGAAGACAACCTGTACATAACCATTTTAGAAAATAAACCCAATGTTGTAAGGGAAAGGACCAACTTGGCTGGTTGATCTTGATTATTTAACTAAGTCAATGAATTATCAACCTGTAAGATTAAAGAGAATCAAGCGGAGCAACATGCAGTGTCCACAATGAAGCTAATCAAAACTGGGGGGCGGGCGGGGGAGGGGGGGGACAGAGAGCGGCGAGCGTTGATTGCAGTCGATTCTGAAATAGAAGCGGAATCTACTCAGACTACATTGGTACTCCAATATGTCCCTACTTGTACACACATCAACATCCTCTGCAACACAGTCAAAAGAGCGATAATGCAGGTGAAGAACCTACCAGGCAACCCTGACCAAAAGCAATTAGATAAGGAGGAATCAGGTCTTTTTGGGATGAGCTTGAAGACATAAAAGGCAAGAAACATAATCTAATGGATGCAGCTGATTCTCTCAAGGAAGGAGTTTGCCTAAGAAATGCGGGCGTTGCTTCTGGAATGCAGTAGGTGCAGAAAGCTGAGGCAAAAGCTATACAGTAGGTTGATTACGCATTTCAGCACCGGGTGGGGTTTAGTATTTTTTTTTCTTGCCAGTCCCTTATGGGTGGACTATCCTTTTCACTTATCCAACCAATACTGACCAGAATTAGGGGAAAAAAAATTTAGAAAAAAACTACACTTAGTGCGCGAATTTATCTAAGCGACAGAACACACTCCACATAAAGTCACACGAGAGGATTTGTTCTTGTCACACACACACACACCTATGTGCTATGTCTGCCTAGACGAACTTAGTAATGACTAGAGAGCACACACACAGTTGGAGAGCGCACTGGTGGTGGATAATGGTCTATCGCGATAATGTAGGCGCTATTTCGAGTAAGGGGAGATCGTCTCTATATCATATATATTATAGTGAGGACAGGGGGGGCGGTTGTGTGGGGTTGTAGAATTATAAGTAATTATTGATTGAAATGTGGTAACTATTTTGATAAGATCTATCTGAGCTATATTTGTTATTTGGTGGGAGGGTGGAGGGAACACACTCCTCTCTACACACACACACAACACAATAGATTAAGCATAGATACACACAATGTGAGATTAGTGAGAGTGCGAGATGAGAGGGGAACATATCAGCGAGGAGATATTATAAGTTTCTCTACTATCTACTACTCTCTATATAAAAGAGGATAGGGATCTGTCTTGATGGAAGAGTGCATATCTCTAACTAAATATGTAAGAAATTATACATTAAAAGAATTATACGTAAATGAGAGATACTTAACGAATGATCTGTTCACAAAAAGATAGTCGGAGGGAGTGATAAAGGTTTAATGTAAAGCGGTAAAAGTAGGAGATGAGAGAAGATTTGTTAATTATGGTTTTAAGTGAGAGTGAGAGTGAGAGGTTGAGTAAGATTATAATTGGAGAGTGTATCTATCTATCTAGTGAGGGGGGTGGTATACTCTATCATACTTATAAGTGTAGGGGATGTATGTTGTTGTTTAAAGTAATAAGGAGGAGATAGATGGGTAGTAAGTGGGGGGAGAGAGGGGAGGGGGTTGGAAGTTGTGAGGGGGTAAGGGGAGAGGTATGGTGGATGTGGAGTATTGGGTTAAATATGTTGTTAATTATTTGCGGATGTAGGAATATAATACACTATATCTATTATACACACGAGATTATCTATCTCATGTTTTGTAATGTTTTATTAATAGAATTAGAGTTCTTGTTTATATTTGTTATATATATAGTGGGAGCGGCGCGAGTGCGTGCGCGTGAGTAAGGTTATTATGTTATATTATTGGGGGGACTTTTGAAGTTTTGAGAGTATGTTAGTTATTTTGTAAGTGCGAGCGAGAGGGTGCGGAGATGTATGATGAGAGTATAGTAGAAGTGTGAGCGAGCGAGAGAGAGTGTATGGTTGGTTGGTTGGTTAAGTGATTTGGGGTATAATCATACATATGATGGGATAGTTGGGGTGTGGATTGGGGTGGATTTTTTTTTTGCACACAGAGAGACGAGTGGTCGAGATACTTGTGAGTATGATATCTAGGAGGGTGTAGAGGAGTATAGACTTTTATTGGTTTTGTTTGGTGTGAGTGCGAGAGATTTGTAGGGGTGATTATGACTAGGATTAGGGAAGTAAAATATATAGAATGTGACGGAATGTTTTCTGGAGTATATGATTTGGTTAAAATTGAAGGTGGTGAGACGGGAGTGGGGAGGGGGGGAGGTCTATAGTAGAGAGATGGAGAGTGTAGAATAAATTTTGTGTAATATTGAGAGGTTGGTTGATAAATAGGATATGTAGAAAAAGGCGGTTAAGTGATTTGGTTAGTGTCTATATCTTTTTTGTGCTGATGTTAAGATTGGTAGGTAGTCTATATCAGGATAGAAGAGATTAAGAATAAAATTGAACTATGTAGATAATAGAAAGTCTATAAATTGACAGTGTAAGATATTATGAATTTTGCGGATTAAATTTTATTTGAAGTGGTGAAGTGAGATGTTGTATGTTAAGTAGATTGTGTAGTGTTTGAATTGAGGTATTTTGAATGTACTGTGTTTCTATTTATTCTGAGAATTATTCTTGCAATGCAATTTGGAAATACATTGGCTACGTTCACCAAGCATAATAGTTGCTGCGCAAATTGCTGTGGCAAGTTTTATAGTCAAAACAATTGTTAGAATATGTTCAATTTCATAACACAAAAATCACATTGATAAGATATACTAATTTGCTTGTAAAGAATCCATCTTTCACTCCAAAACAAAGCATATTGCAATAGGCCCACTTCATAAGGGATGCCATATGAAAAAACTTATTTAGGTGCTGACAATACACCACAGATGACAATGTAGCCTGATCTTCTCTACCAAGCATTTGAAGTTAGCAGGTTTAGTTCTTGGATTGTTACAATTGGGATGATCAATCCATAAGCTGCACTTAGTTAAGGGAGGCAATATGAATTGTTGTAAGTTTTTAGTATGAAGTGTTACCAGTGAGCAGAAGAATCTTGACTATAGTGATGATTTTCATGGAGTTATTTGTGTTTTAGAGAGTCATTAGGAAGAGCTTTACATGGTACTGAAGCACTGCTATTGCCAAAATTGTTCATTCTTTGGTTGGCAAAAGTTAGTACCGACAGTGTAAAGTTAATACCGTTAGGCAACGCTAGTACCGCTATAGAGACGTTGAAGAAAATACCGCCAAGGGTTTAAAGGTAAAATTGAAACAGTTTTCTTTGATCTTAGTTTGTTTAACCTATATAACCCCATCTTAAATGCACCGTTCACCTCAGTAAGCTCTTCACATACTATCCTTCATTAAAACCTAACGCACTCACACACCGTGACGATCACCAACTCACAAAAATCATGGATTGTACATGATCGTGCCCTAAACACAACTTGGTATGGCTTCTTTACCAAAGACAGATGGTATCAGAGTTTCAAGAGATTCTATGACTTATCACTGCGCGAAACTCCAATCATAATTAGTTCTTACAGTAAGTCCCACTAGTCTCTACTACACTTGTGAACAATTTTTGGATGGCAGACTACATCCAAAATACACACCAATAGTTCGGTAGTATACTGCCAAAGTAGCTGGCAATCCTGGTGTCTAATTTCTGAAGCATCAATAGAAGTTGATCTTCTTTTTGATGCTAGCCGATGGGAAAAGATTTCTCTACCAAATCAGCTATATATGAACAACGGCTATTCACTCATGGGTTTAGGAGGGGATTTAACAGTTTTACATTTAACCAAAGCTCTGTTTTCCACCCCAATGGAGATTTCATTTTTTCATACACTGAATCATTGTAATTAGTTTAAAACACCTCTTGGGTCAAATTCCCACAATATTGCCACTGCGTAATTTGGCTTAACCTCAAATTCGAAATAAATTTTTGTTCTAAATTAAGTTCTATGGTATGCTTAGACGCATAGATGCATAAAGAAAAAGTTTGTTATTGTATCCCATGTTTTATTTCATCTTAATTGGATACACAGCTAATGAGTGTGCCCGGCGTTAAGGACCCATTTTCCTGTTAATGCTTATGACATGTTAAGTTTTCTCTTTATGAGGTTAAAAAGGGAAATCATTTTTTTTTCAGGGAAAGTCACACTCAGTTTTCTAACAAGTAGGTTCAACCAACAGGATGAGGGTGGAACACTCAGAAAGACCATCTAAACCTCAACCCATACCCTCTCCTCCTCACCCAAGTACAGACCAACATGAGACACAGACTAACCCTTCTCCCAGACCTTCACCTACTTCTCATATTACTGATTCCATTCTAGAGGGTTCTGGTGGGAATCATGGAGGTCAGTCATCCAGTGATAGATCCCTTTCAGGGAATGAGGGTGGCATGACACTCCAAAGTGTGTATGATCTTTGTATCTCCTTGTGTACACAGGTTACAAATCAAGCCAAAGAAATTAAACACTTGAAGGCACAGATCAAGAAGCTTAAGAAGAAAGCCAAACCTGTTATCACACACCACAGAGCTTGGATGAAGAGTGTATCCATGAAGCAAAGATTGGCAGGAAAGAAATCCTTGAAGAAACAGTGGATGCAAATGGAGTCTGTATCTAAACAGGGGAGGAAATCCGCCAAAGCTGAACCTACAGTCCATAAAGATCCAGCTTTTGATGAGCTTGATGATGATGCGATTAACTATATGGAGACTGAGGATGCTTAAGATGTGGGGTGGACAAGATATGTAGTGTATGAAGAGAAGGAAAGTGCAGAAAAGGAAGTTAGTACTGAAGATGCACTTAATATTGCTCAACCAAAAGTTAGTACTGACAAGGAAGAGGTTAGTACCGACAGACCAGAGGAAGGTACGGACAAGCAAAAAGTTAGTACTAACAAGGAAGAAGTTAGTACCGACAGACTAGATGAAGGTACTGCTAATCAAAATGAAGGAAGAAGTGCTACTCAGACAGCTCCAACAACAACTACTCCAACAATATTTGGTGATGATGAGACTATTGCACAAGTCCTTATCATAATGAGTCAGAACAAGGAGAAGCTCAAAGAAAAAGAAAAAGTAGTAGAGCTTAAGGATGTTGAGGAGACTGAGAGACCTAGGCCTACTTCAACAAGATTATTAGGAACTTTAAAGCCTCTTCCCAAGATTGATCCAAAAGATAAAGGCAAAAAGAAAATTAAAGAGGAAGATGAATCTGATACTGAATCATAAGGTATTACTGAAGCTAAAAAGAAATTTAAGCAGCTTGCTAGGGATGAAGAGGTGGCCAGAAAGGTGCAAGAGGATTAGGAGCAGAAGAAGAAGTGAAAAAGTTAGCTGAGGAAGAAGCTACAAAGGCTGCACTCTCTAATGAATATGATTTCACTCAGGCAAGACTTAATGCTAACAAGATACTTGCTAAAAAACTTCAAGAGGAAGAGAGAGAAATGTATAATATTAAGCAGAGAGCCAAACTTCTTCATGATACCATTGTTGCCCAAAGAAGATTTCTTGCTCAACAAAGATCTGAAGCTATCAGAAATAAACCTCCTTCAAGAAATCAGCTTAGGAACCAAATGATGACTTATTTGAAACATGTTGGTGGAAAGAAGTATTCTGATCTGAAGACCAAGAGTTTTGAAGAAATAAAAGCTTTGTATGACAAGATAAAAAGGTCTGATGATAGTTTCATTGCTATAGGTTCTGCTGAAGATGAAAAAATTATCAAGGAGATGAATGAACAAGTTGCTGATGCTTCTAAGAAGGGAGTAAAGAAAGATGACAGTATTAAGGGAGAAATTAAAGAAGAAGAAGGAACTAGAAAAAGAAAGCCTGGTATAAGGAAGAAGATGAAATCTAAGAAAAGAAAGTTCACTTCTAAAGATGATGAAGAGTTAAGATTGTGTTTAACTATAGTTTTTGGTGAGGATAAGGAAGGGGATTATGAGATACTTGACAAGAAATATCCTATCATAGAATGGAGATCTAAGCATCTTACAACCAAACCAAAGTATGATGAGACTGAAGAGATAGAAGATGTTTATCTTAAGGTGGTGATTAGAAGTAATAGACAAAGAAGATACTTCAGTACTTTGATGGCAGTGCTTTCAATACTTAATAGAGATGACATCTGTGTTATATATCAACTTGTGATGAACACGTACCAAGATGAGACACCTGAAGGATTTGACAAAATACTTTGGGGAGATTTGATAATCATTTTCAATCAAAGTGGAAATGATGAGTTTTGGAATGCACAGCAAAATTGGAAGATAGTAAGCTAGAAGCTACATAGTTCTTTAGGGATACACACTCTAATGACTGATGAAGGAATAATCATTCATATGCTTGTAGAGAATAAGTATCCTTTGAAAAAAGAAGTGTTGTCACAATTGCTAAAGTTGAAGTTAGAAACCGAAGAAGACAGTACTATGGCTTTGGAACTGATTAGATTTGTCAAGAAGCAGATTGCAAAGTTAGAACCTGAAGACTCTGATGGAGATGAGAAGGATCTTTGAGTGTTGGTTTAATCACCACACAACAAATGGTCATCAGTTCACCATACTTAACAGGCATAAGAAATGGCTAGTCCATAAGCAAACGGCTTGTGGTAAAGACTTCTCAAATCTGTTTATGGTTGACATTTTACCAAAAATTGTAGGGTTCTCAACTCACCTTGCTTCATGGTTAAGAGTTGGCTAGTCTAGGATCAAATAGTTCTTGGTAAAGACTACTCAAATCTGTTGATAGCTGATAGTTTGCTAAAAACTATATGGTTTATCAATGCACCATGTTATGGCAATGAAGCATTGGCTAGTCCAAAAGAAAACAGTATTTGGTAAAGACAAATCAATTCCCAATTCCGCTTTGAATGGGGATTGACAGTTTACCAAAAAACTGAATGGTAATTATCACTCTATCATAGTTTTCAATAAAGAGTTGACTATCCCAGAGCAAACGGCTACTGGTAAAGGAAAATCAAATCCATTTATGGCTGGTAGTTTGCCAAAAACTACAAAGCCAGCTTAGTTAGATTGTTGCTGAAAAGATGTTTGTTTGTGTTGCTGAAATGATTGTGAATGTTGAAGACATGTTGCCGAAGGATAGCAAAAGATGTCAAATATTATTAAAGATCAAAGATCAAGTTTGACAAAGTGTTTGGATACATCCTCCAAGAACTTAAGAATAATAAACCAAAGAAACATGAAGTTAAACAAGTTCAACATCAGGTTTTAGCTAGGGAGGATTGTTGGGAATTATACATTCCTAACTTAGTAACGTTAGTTATATACTTAGTACCGCTAGTAATATTAATACAAGAACAGTAAAAAATGTTTAAGTACTGCATCAGAATTGTTTTAGTACCGAAGGTACAAAATAGGTTAGTACCTGTTAAGAGATAAGTATAAGGAAATTGTAGGAAAAGATATGTATTATCTTTTACGCGTTTTGTAAACCTGTTATGGTTTATCCTTGGTCTATAAAAGGAACCCTACGGCATTAGAGAGATAAGACACATAGAAAACATACAGATCTCCTCTCCTAAATCTATCTCAAAGTTTTTAGAAATCTGTAATCATTTAAAGCAGATTAATAGAAGTGCAAAGTTTAGTGTTCATTAATTCTTCCTTAATACGATTGTGTAGATTCCGCATATACAATAAGTATTCATAGTCAGTGTTTCTCTATAGTCAATCTGTATTTATACAAGTTGGCTATCACCCTTAGCAGGCTGCAAAGATCTGTTCAGTTTGGGACTCACACGGCGTATTCAGTTCAATTGATACGGCGTATCTAACTTTGTTTACCAATACAACGTATCCATTCAATAGATTGATACAGCTGATGTATAGTTTATAATACGTATAATAATATAGAAGATATGAAATTCCTAAACTACCCTTGAGGACAAAGGTAGTAAGAAAAATCACACGATAATATATATACATATATTTACCGGTAAGTGATTACCGGGTCGTTTTCCTAAAGACTTAC
>BQNB010036096.1:0-46943 GCA_026074375.1 Tanacetum coccineum | reverse complement strand
GATGTTATTTGTGCTCTTTCTTGTCCTTTGAATAAATAAGTATGTCATCAATGAAGACAATTACAAACTTATCCAAGTAGGGCTTGCACACTCGGTTCATAAGGTCCATGAATACTGCAGGTGCGTTTGTTAGCCCGAATGGCATAACCTGAAACTCGTAATGACCATACCAAGTTCGGAATGCCGTTTTGGAAGGTCTTGCTCTCATACTCTAAGCAGGTGATAACCCGATCTCAAATCTATCTTCGAATAAATACTGGATCCTTGGAGTTGATCAAATAAATCATTGATCCTCGGGAGCAGATAACGATTCTTCACTGTCAACTTATTTAACTCTTGGTAGTCAATGCACATCCTGAATGACCCATCCTTCTTTTTGACAAACAATACTGAGGCTCCTCAAGGTGAGGAACTTGGTCTTATGAAGCCCTTATCAGAAAGCTCTTGTAGTTGTTCTGATAATTCCTTCATTTCGAACGGTGCCAATCGATACGGTGCTCGAGCTACGAGCGCGGCTCCTGGAATTAAGTCGATCTGGAATTCCACTGGTCGAGCCGGAGGAAGACACGGCAAGTCCTCGGGAAACACTTCGAGAAAATCTCGGACGATTGGTACGTCCTTACTTTGCTTTCTTTCTGACTTGTCCTCCTCTTTCTTGGCGGATATCTACGCCAAAAAGATCTGACATCCTTTTGCCATGTACTCTTGAGCCTTTGAGCATGAGATAATGGTCAACCGAGATTCTCTCCTGTTGTTACTTTCGTTACCAGGAAAAGTCAAGGTTTCATTCCTATAGGGAACTCGAACAAGTTTCTCATCACACACGATCACGGCGTGACACCTTCTTAACCAGTCCATGCCGATAATAACGTCGAAATTACCCAGTTCTACGGGCATTAGATCTATGTTGAACGGATGGTTTAAGAAATTTAAAGTGAAACCCCGCAATATAGTGTCTACCCCGACTATTTTCCCATCAGCTAATTCGACATCATAACTGTTTTCTAATGGCGTTGAGGCGACGTTAATCAGGGAACTAAACACAGAAGATATAAAGCTTCTATCGGCGCCAGTGTCAAATAAGATAGATGCATAGCGGTTGTTTAATAGGAACGTACCCGTGATGACATTGGAGTCCGGGTCCCTCGATGAATTCCCTTTCTTCTCTGCATTCCTAACCGCATACACCCAACCTTGTGCACTCCCATTTCCCCCATCCTTATTCTTCAACTTGGGACAATCCTTCTTGAAATGTCCTGGAGCCCCACATTCGAAACAACCATTCCCTTTGGGATTTGCCTCATTGCCCTTCTGAGTATTAGCACCATTTGTGTTGCCAGAACTCTTGCAGTCGCGGGCAAAGTGCCCTACCTTGTTGCACTTGTGGCACTTCTGAGTACACGGGCCATTGTGATGAAAATGGCACTTGGTGCACTTGGGCAAAGATTCCCCATATGGCTTCCTTTCACTTGTCCCCATATTATAGACCTTGGCGACATTCTACCTCTTGAAGGGTTGTTGTTGGTGACCATGGTTGTTTCTGGATGAATCATCAGTCTTTCTTTTGTTGTCAGCCCGCCTTTCCACATAGGTGCGGAGTTTGTGATCCGAAAAGTCATTGGCCAACTCAATAGTCTCATCCAATGTCTTAGGTCTGGATGACTTGACACTTCCATAAATGTTATCGGGGAGTCCACTGATGTACTTATCAATCTTCTCAGTTTCATTAGCAACAAACTTGGTACATATGAGGGTTACCTCTTGGAAACGTTCGGTGTATGTTGGAACATCATTCCCTTTGACCTTTAGGTTCCACAACTCGATTTCTAGCTTCTTGATTTCACCCTACGGACAATACTTGTCTGTCGTCTTCTTCTTGAGTACTTCCTAAGTCATTGAATACGCATCAGGACCTAAGGTTCTTATCTGACCATTCCACCAAGTCAAAGCAGCACCTAACAGAGTGCATGGAAAACTTAACCTGGTTTTCAATAGCACAACCACTAATATTGAAGACGGACTCCGTCTTTTCAATCCACCTAGTTAAACCGACAACGCCTTTAGTTCCTTTGAAGTTCAAAGGTTGACATTTCATGAAGTCAGCGCAGAAATAAGGGCGCTCAGTTTGCACGTTCCTTTGGTTATCCCGTGTGAACTGTGGCTTCCATCTCCATTAGTGGAGTTTTGCAGAAGAGCTTGATCAATCATAGCTTAAACGGATTCCGGGGTCATGTTGATTGGGTTGGTGTTGTTAGGAGGGGTATTCGGTCCTCGTCTTGTCACAGGTGCCATGATTTGTCTAAATCACCAGAGACAAAATGTAAGATCATAATCGTGACAAGATATACAATAATTTATAGATGAGAAAACAACACAAGAGAGGTATATAGTACAACATAACACATTTATTTCTTTCATAACTTGGAAAATTTTCACATGAAATAGTTTCTGATTATACAAAATATAATACAAAAGATCTAAGGTTATGCTAGCGGGGAAAACCCCTAATACTTAACATGTCTATACAACGACCTAGCAAGATAAAATAACATAAATCACTAGATGTGACTGTCAGCATCCCTAGAAGCATCCTGGTGATCTGGAATCCTAGCATTTGGTGCTGGCTGTCTAGCTCTATGCTGCCCTCATAGTGCTAGCAACTCGGTCTGCATGTCGCCCATCTCTCGTCTCATGTTTCTCATCACTCGAAGAGTCTCTACTGTCTGCTTCTGACGCCTACGGTCAGTCTCTCAAAGCGCTACCATCTCAGCCTGCTGCATCTAGAAATGAGTCTTATATATCCGGTGTTGTGTCTGAATGAGAGTACCTTACAGCTATAGATGTGTCTGATGTGCCTGGATCTGGGTCTCGTGTGCATACACATGATCACAGTGGGTCTGAAGCTCATGATGATCTATCTGACTTAATCCTATCTAGTAAGCCCAAGCCTCTCGGGAAGCATATGCCTCCTCCTCCATAATCCATACTGTCTCCTGGAGAGTCATCCTATCCCCCATAAGTAAGTCGACCCGCTGTGAGTCCATAGCGACTCGCTGTGATATACGAGTCCTACCATCTTGAGCATCCTCTAGTAGAGCATGCAAGTCCTCGCTCATGGAGCTTAGCAAGCTCTGTAACCCTAGTATTGACCTCTCCCATGGTCATAGGTGCTATCTCAGGAACTACCTCTGCCGGATCTACCTAAGTATCCCTAATACCATACCCAACCTTACTAATCCCCTATCGTCTCGCTTCAGCATCCACGGTGTTGACAAACCCATAATCTGTCCCTTGTCCTCCAATAGATCTAGCGGTAGAACTCTCCCCGACCTCATACCTGGAGCCTAGAGTGGACAAACACAACCTCTTGCGAGGTGGCAACTCAGACTCGGGAACATCGTCCCTACGGTCAATAGGTGGTGGTATGTATATAGATGGTGGTAGTGGTAGTAGTGGAGGTGATAGTAATGTGGCAGTGACCGCATCTGTTAGGATATCATTTCATCACCAAAACACAAAAATAAGAAAAATAGATTTTAGAGAGAGAAAGTAAAAAAACAAAGAAAAATGGTTACTTGTTTCACAAAAGAAAAATGAGAAGCAACACCCTCTCCACACTTGGAGAGGGCTTTAAATAGTTCCAAGAGAGGACTATTCTTAGTGGGCTTTGAGTTGGGCCGGATCATGATACAAATGGGCTTGAGCCCGACAACTAGGCCCAACTAGCTTAACTAAATTCCCGAAAACTACGATTTACTTATACAAGGCTCGGGAATATTTAATGACCATCACTTTAAAAATACACGGCTAACAATCTCCCCCTAAGGGGTGGTCATTCAATTGTGGATCCTTCTTGTGACGTCTTGAGTCTAGGAGCCTTGTATTCTTGGGAATTCCTTTTGAAGTTCCATTTGCATGCTTGTGATCTTGGATCTTGATCTTTAACTTGATATTCTTTGACAAAATACTGATATCGTGGTCTTTGGCCTTGATACTGAGATATCTAAATCTTTATCCTTGTTTCTTTATGCCGCCTTGCGATCTTGTGTCTCTACCCTCATGCTCAAGATCTTGAAAGCTTGCTAACAATCTCCCTCAACATTTTCTTTTAACATGATTACTTGTACCACAAAATGTTCTTATGAGGAAGAGCTTGTTCATCAGAGATTGCGGAAGACTTTGATAGTTTGAGCTTTCAATGTTCTTTCGAGGAAGTACTTGTACATCGGAATTTGCAAAAGACTTTGACACATGTACTTGAGCTTTCATCATGTGTTTATCTTTGTCGATTGAGCATGAACATGTGGTCTTGAATCTTGACTCAGCTGGAATGAGGTTGTAACGCCGTCACTTATACCTAAAAATTGATGTTAGTGATAAACAACATATATGGACGAATATGACTTTGTCATTCGTCTTTAGTTCAGTTACATTAACCTCCGATTCCGTGATACTCGTTTTACAGTATAAATACTATACCTGTGATCAGGTAGATTCAATTTAGAAGAATCTCCTTAACAGGATTTTTAGCTCAAAGTGTTAGATCCTCTAACGCGATTGCATTAGATTCACCGTACTTGCTTGTTCTCATTATCGGAACGTCTCAAAGCAGACAACACGGTAAGAGTGAACCAGATTTTTACTATCTTTCTGATTGAGTCGTCAATTCATATACTGGACCAAAATCGATATCCAGTTGACACAAGCTTGATTCATTTAGAATCTCGCAAGCCACCTGATGTGTCATTGTGTGGTGTATATTTTTATGATTCAAGTTTTAGATTTATATTTTGCGGACTAAACCAAAAACAACACTTTAACGGGCAGTGTACCCGATCGGTGGTAGTTTCGTGGTAAGTAAGGTGTCGAACACTTGAAGCGATGTTAAATCTATCAATGTATTAATATCTTGTTATTAATCTAGGTTAATTCTATTTATTCTAAACTATGTCTGTCCTAATCTACTTCTAATGGGTAAAATGGGGGTTTTAGGGGGGGGGCCTGGAGAGACTGGCATGGTTGGTTTGATGCTACAATCAAAATCTTGGCAACTTTAAACCCACGCAAGCAAATTAATAGAAGATAAAAAAGCGGTAGAGCCAAATATAAGAAAACTGCAATAAACATTATTAATCCGATTAGAACGTTGGTTTATTTATTAAGTGCAACGATTTCTTCTCTCGAGGTGGCATATCATTCTTAAAGGATTTTTGGCAATTCATATCTTAACACACTAGACTATTAATTCTGTCACAATTAAAGCCATTCGCATAAAGCATCCTTTATTTGTTGATTTATAAAAATCTATTTAACGGATTACAAGCAATGGATAATCTGTTAAACCTAGCTATAGAGACTTTACCCACTTATGCTCTACAGAAATTTATACACTAGTAGTCTACTTGTCCAAACTTATCCAATGGGAATCAATTCATACACTAGTAGTTCACTAACCAAGTCTTTACCAATTAATTAAGAACATACTCGTTGATCCCAAGGGTCACCTGCCAGTCCAACTAAGCTCATAATTTAAAGACAAAGATGGGTTATTATTTGTGATCCTATTGATCTAGATGTATAAATCACTATATGGAGAGCTATCCCGGTATCTAGATTACTTGGTCCGTATCACTAGATCCAGTTGAATGATAGGTCGCATACAAAAGCACGTAAACAAATATAAACTGATAAACATAAACAAGCATACAACGATAAATTAAGCAATCGAGATAAACAAACTAAACATTCAGATCTTCATAATAATGGCTAATACCCGAAGGTATTAGCCTTCAAACGTCATAATTAATACAAAAGCAATAATTTAGCCAAGGTAAACTAACCGGGTTAACGAATGATACCAAAAACTGAACGATTACAAAAGTATAAGAAATTACACGTTGTCTCCTATGGAATTAATTGCGTTGCTCGACCTTTTCTGCTCTTTTTCTCCTCTGAGAATCGAATTTTGTGGTTTAGATATAGAGAATATAATTTAGCACACTTAAAACTCGTTTTTGAGTTTTCTATTTATAGGGTCTGGAATAAGGTCAATACGGCATATCGAAAGGCTTTGATACGGCGTATTGGTGGTTTCTTGGAGTAGGGACCACGTTTGATATCTTCCAGAATATTCACATTCTATATCTTGAATACGGCGTATAGGTCTTCTCTGGATACGGCATATTGATCTTGTTTCCTTCGTGGTCTTTGGTGAGTGCAGCCACTGATACGTCGTATCTTCCTTGATGGATACGGCGTATTGGATGTCAGAACAATAATCTTCAAATATCTTCGTTTAAGCTCCAGAATGCGTGCCTTTTAGTTAATCTTCACCAAGTACTCCATAATTACTGCAATTCTCAAATACAAATGATTAATTAACAATTCTTTGCAATAATTATACAAAATGGGTTAATTACATGGGATAAATGATGCTATAAAAGTGACGTTCCTTGATGTCATCAAATATTCCCCCAGTTGAATCCTACTTGTCCTCAAGTAGCCTTTAGAAGTTTACAAAAATGTATCCCTAAGGCTGGATGGTATAAGGTGAGGAAACTCACCTGACACGTTAGCGTCACATCAGCTTTCTCTCTCCAAATAAAACTCACCTTACAACTCACCTTTCAACCGTAATAAGAACTCAACTTACCACTAAAACTCACATTTCATTAAAATACCTACTTTATATAAAATATACCCACTAAATACATATATACACTCATAACTAATTAAAATACAATAAATATAAAGAGAGAGGGCCCACCATTTTAGAACTCACACTAGGTGAGTTTCTCGCATAGTGTACACACAAAATGGCCAAAACTCACCGAGCAAAACTGATGTGGCCAAAGTTACTTTGCGACCAGCGTAACAACTCACGCGCAAGTTGCAAGTCACCTCGGTGACTTTCGCCTTATATCGTCCAGCCTAAGGATTTTTCTGTTTAAGCATTTATTTGATCTATTATAAGTACACAACCAAACACCTCACGAAATAGGAATATGAAAACACTCAAATCACTCAACTAATCTATGTGGTAACATGTAACTAATTCGCTCAATTGCTTGGTCATGACGAGTATTCTATAATAAGCTGCCAAGGATACACATCTCCACCACTAGAGCTAAGGAGTAACAAGTTTATAAAGTTAAAATGGGTTTTAGAGTGCTATTATAATCTCTACCCCTCTTAGGCTCACCACTAGATCCACATCCTTACTTATCTCCTGTAAATTATACAAACACCATCAAGAAGCTCTAATCCATTAACACTAAACTCTCTCAAGTTCCTTAAATCCTGAACACTGCCTCAATCCAACATACATTGACTTTTGAACCATCCTTTCCCCCTATCAACCTCTCTAGAAGTAGGCTAAGTGCACAAAACCGAAGCATACTAAGTAGAGAACAAGATGTTTAATCAACTTATTCAATCCAAGATTTCGACCATCACATTGAAAGAAGCCAACCAAAATGCACAACAATTGCAAATAGAGCCTCATCCCCCCAAACACCTCATTCCTCCTCAAAATGCCATACAAAAACCACCATTAAACATCTCTTCACACTATCAAGCATATTTGGTGCGCTCTTTGATTATCCCCTATGGATTCGAAATACCCCCTATACCACCACCACAAGGAACACACTTGTCCCCTGTGTCACGCGGGCAATAACCGAAACCATTGTCAACGAACCTCCAAAATGAAAAGAGATTCATGCTAAAACACACCCTTGAAAACGTCTAAATCATCTCTCAAATTGACAGACCGTAGGATTACTATGACAAAGCTCGTTTGGCCCCTTAGTTTTCTTTAGCTTTATATTAATATGCCCTTAAATAAATCATGACTATATTTTTTATTGACATTTGGTCAATATTGTTTTACTTCATGATAGTTTTTCCTTATAAAAATTGAATTATGTGCTTAAAAAAAAATTCATGAAACGTGTTTTGTCTTATTCTTGATATTAAAAGTGGCCATGATCTTGTGTTCCTTTAAAGTTGAATGAATTATGATTTCGTGTTAAATGATTATAATACGTGTTGAATTAAATGTTGAAATGGGCTTATTACTGTTATCACCTTGCTTCTTGTAGAGTATACATTTTTGAATAAATTGCTTCCTGCCAATAAATAGGCTTTAGCTGATTTCTTTCCTGCATGGGGTTTAGGGGTGGGGTGGTGGGGAGGGGTGTTTGGTGGGGGGGGGGGGTGGGGTTGAGGGGAGGGGGGGGAGGGGTTGTGTTGGCGAGGTGGTGGGTTTACCATTCTATCAGATTATAAAGCCGTTCCTATCAGGAGCAGAACGCTGCAACCCAAAATCACTGGATTGGTGTGTGTGTTTGGTATGTCAAGTTTCTTTCCTTATCACTCTTATAGTTATACATCTTACAATATTAGCATTTCACAGGTTCTCCATTCAGGGGGAGCATAACATATCTCCTTACTAAAATGTGTTATTGTAGCTATTCAAAATTCAGTTTGAAAACCTATACAATCCCATTAGTGTGAGCACTCGTCAAGAGGTAGGCCATTTGATTTTGATTCTCTTTGAATTAACTTTGATTCTCTCCAAAACATCATTGTGTTCGCATTTTAGTCAAACACTAAACATTAATTCATGTTGCAATACATTAATCGTTTAGTTGGCGTTATTTTTTCTTCTGGATGCTACTTTTTTTGTTTCAACAAAAATATGAGAGAATGACGTAAAAACTCTAATATTAAAACTTATAACCTTTGTAATTTACTTCTGATAAAATTGTGTTTTGTCATCAACAAAAAAAGAGAGAGGATAATTGTTAATACAAATAAATCAAAAAAACGTTTATTTATATTTTATGATCTATCTATGTTTTGTCGATAACAAAACATAAAATCATCGAAAGTAGAAAATACGGTTTACTAGTTTTAATCCAATAGTTTACTAACTCAACTATCATTTCATTTACCTCACACATCATACTTTACATGTTTACTAGCGTTAGTGTCTCTGATAAAATATTTTAAATACATTTTTTTAGAAATAAAAATGTACAAAATGAGTTCTAAGCATATATTAACAAAGTATAAACTAAAAGATATTTTTCTATAAAATAAAAATGTTTTATACATCATGCCATGACCTCAAAACATATCTATTACAAATTTTTTTTGAACTCTAAATTTTAGAATTTAGTTTGTCCAGAGACCGGTTCCTTCAGTTGCACTGGCCGGAATTCCATTATGAGATGGAACCGCAAGAACCGGGCAACAAGTATTAGCCGGTTCTGTACCTCTGCACTGGTCGGTTCCATTGAGGTAATGAAACTGGTGGAACCGGGCTACAATAAACTTCAAGCCTATAAATACCAAGTCATTTTTCTGGTTTTAGGCATCAACTCCACTATATTGGTGATCTGGAACTCTAACATCTGGTCCTAGCTATCTAGATCTCCTCTGCTGCTCTTGTAGTGCTAACAACTCGGCCTGTATGTCCCCCATCTCTCGTCTCATGTCTCTCATCACTTGAAGAATCTCTACCATCTGTGCCTTACGTCTACGATCAGTCTCTCGAAGCTCTGCCATCTCAATCTGTTGCATCTGGGAGCTAGTCTTATGTACCTGGTGTTGTATCTGAATAAGAGTACCCTGCAGCTGTAGCTGTGTCTGATGTGCCTGGAGATGGGTCTCGTGTGTATACACATGATCACGGTGGGTCTGAAGCTCTTGATGGGTCGCCTGACTCAATCCTATCGAGTGAGCCCAAGCCTCTCGAGAAGCATAAGCCTCCTCCTCTACCATCCATATTGTCTCCTGGAGGGTCATCCTATCCCCCATAAGCAAGTTGACCCGCTGCGAGTCCATATCGACTCGCTGTGATACACGAGACCTACTATCCTGAGCATCCTCTAGTAAAGCATATAAGTCCTGTGTATCATGCTCATGGAGCTCAGCAAGCTCTATGACCCTAGTATTGACCTCTCCCACGGTCATAGGTGCTATCTTAGGAACTGTCCCTGCCGGATCTACCCAAGTATCCCTAATACCATACCCAACGTCTCTAGTCCCCTGTCGCCTCTCTTTAGCATCTATTGTGCTGACAAATCCATAATCTATCCCCCGATCTTTGGTAGGTCTAGCAGTAGAACTCTCCCCAACCTCATATCGGGAGCCTAGAGTGGACAAACACAACCTCTTGCGGGGAGGCTGCTCAGACTCCGGAATATCATCCCTATGGTCAACAGGTGGTGGTATGTATAAAGATGGTGGTAGTGGAGGTGATGGTGATGCGGCAGTAACTGCATCAATGAGAGCCTGAGTGGATGCTATCTTGAGTGTCTGGATTTGGGTTGGACACCCAGATGATGGTAGTAAAGGTGATTGCACAGGTGGTGATGATGAATGTGGAGGTGGGGCCATGCTCCTAATAAGGCGCTCCCTTGCAGAGGGTGGTGATAGTGAGATAGGTGGTGATGGTGATGGAGTAGTCATGGCCAGAAGTCTCTCAACCTCTGCCTTTGGTGGGAGGGATATGGAAGTCTGAGGCCAGATGGTAATCCTAGCCCCAATAGTAATGTCAGTGGAGGGTGGTGGTATAACAGGCTATATTCCCTCTTGTGGGAAAACAGGCTCATCAACAGGTACAACAATAACAGAGTCGGCCGGAGCTAAGTGCTCCTTCTCCTCCTCCTCCTCATCCTCATCATCCTCATCCTTACCATCAGCGTCATCCCTAGATGAATCGTCGTCATCATCATCTCTATCATCTCCCCCGTCCATAGGATAGTCGACCGGACCATCCTCTGTCTCATCATCCTCGTACTCCTCTGGATCCTCCTCAGGATCCGACTCAGTAACATATTTGGGTGACTCAGTAGTAGGTTAATCAACAGGAGGTAATGGCTGCTCCTCAGCTGGAAACTCATGCTCATCCTCCAATGGTATATACTCAGGGTATATAGGCTCTGGCACGTAGTCAGGATCATGTGCCTGTACGAACATAGGCTCACACTCATCCTCGTCCTGAGGAACTGGCGGTGTCTGTGGATCCTCTGGGCGTGGTATGTAATCCGGTGATGGTGGGGCTACTGGCTGTATCGGGAGTCCGTTGTATCATAATACGATAACCCGTGGAATACCTCCCTCAGATATCTCCTCATCATCGGCTCCCTAGAAGGCTCTGCCGGGCTCAGAGTCGGTGTAAACGGAAGTGTAGGTAACCGCAGATGTCGCAGAAGACATGATTACTGCAAAAAGCACAAATATCACTAATATAAGTAATACTTAATCAGGAAGGATCGATATGATAACGTCTATAAAGCTTTAATCAATAAAGATCTTATAGTAATATATGCCAATTCATATATATACACTGTATATCAATTCCTGTACAGACTTAGTACCATACTAATGCTAAGTATATGCATTGTCATGTAGCTTATATGTGCTAGATGTAAAAAGTAATGCATGTATGTCCCTCGCAAATCCCATTTGTGAAAACTGTGTATTAAAAATGGGTTATAGTCCAGACAAACTTTTGAATGGTTCTCTATAACCTTGGCTTGGTACCAATCCGTAAACACCCTCAAATCTGGAGCACGACAGCGAATGTTGAATATTCGAGGGCGTTACCATTTAGTATCAATAGCAACAAGATTCTGGAGAACGACTACTAACGTGTATTTGAAAAATAAAGATACATGGATTAACAAAAATGCATTTTGTTACATTAGAACAACCCCCCCCAATGGCTTCAAATTGTTCAACAATATAAATAAAGATTCCGGTTTATAACAATTTTCCCAAAATGTAATAAGACCCCAAATCTTAAATGTTGACTCTTCAATTATTGACTTCCAATGTATCATCGCACCTCATGCCTTATTGACTGAAAAACATCTTTAAACTTAAACATACAGGTGAGTGAATTTCATAGTTTATCGTAAATCAATAGTGGACCGCAAGATTTTTCCAAGTGTATGTTGTTAGCCAACACATGCAAACATCATAAAGTGATCACTGTTTTGCTAAGCTATGACACTGACGCTCGACATGTATGAAGCAATATATTGCCATTGAATGCCGAGTATGATGTTCTAACCCAAAACATCCCAATCCGGACTGGTTTCGTTCGTTCCCAGTGATAGTCTATCACCTAAACCAGGGATTGTCAATCTCAAAGATCTATCTATAACATTCAGCGATCACAATCCAGTAATTGGACAGTTCTTGATAAACGCTCAGTGGGTATGCTACTTAGCGCAAACACGTATCATTGTATAAAATGTACAACTTGCGTCCAATTTATAAACACAAGGCATGTTCTCACCCCAGGATGTAAATCATTTAAATAATTGTAAACATGGGGCTATGAACTCACCTGGCAGTAAATAGTCCTCTGGAAATTGATAAAGATATCAAGTATGAAACCCCACCGTCTAAATACTAAGTAAATTCGGCCAGTCTTAGTCTCACAAGTTTAGGTCTAAAGACTCTATGTATAATTTGCTAGTTTATATATATATTGCACTTGTGTTGTGGTGTAGTGTTTAATTATTTAAAAATTGTTTGATGGCTCTTGGGAAAAACAGGATATACTTTTCTAATAAAATATCATTTACTTTATTAAGTCGTAAATTAAACCCGTTTAATGTTCGAAGATTTTATATTCGGACCGATTCTTGAAGCCTTTTATTATTCACTTTTGATCACAAATATACCCTTAAGATTCTATATATTTCACTTTAGTCCTAGGTTTATATGTATAAAACGCCAACGATACCCATCTTTTCACTGTCTAACCCACCTTTAGTTTTCGATTATTACAGATTGAGTTACCCTTTAAGTTTACAAAAAGAAATTTCTGGTCTTTATATTTACTTTTACAACATTTGGTAGATATAAGTCATTACTACTAGTAGCATATTTGATACTCCTGAAGAATAATATTGTCATTAGATACTGTAGTACTATAATGGTTCTACTGTAGATATAGTCATTTACTACTGGTAGCATATTAGTTACTCCTGGTAGAAATAATATGTTCATTACTTATGTCAGTATATAAGGGTACTACTGGTGATATAGTCATTACTACTGGTTAGCTATTAGTTACTCCTGGATTAGATTCATTTTGTCATTAGATACTGGTAGTACATAATGGTTACTACTGTAATGTTATGTTAGTCAGGTAGTTACAAATGCCATTCGTTAAGTTATTTAAGTTTGCTTAAGCTGTTTGGACCATTGATAAGCTCGGATGAGCTTATTTTGAGCTTATTTTGAGCTTATTGGGCTTGTTGGCCCAACAACCATTTACTGAAAATTAGTACCACGGTTCATTAAGGTTCATTCGGTTTTTAAAGGGTATAAGGGCCTATATAAGTTACAATAAGTTCATAGGTCACCTTAATAAGCTCGTAGAGCTTATTAATACAGTTAGGGTCTCCCACTACATGGGATGTTGGCCGAGTGTGGGCTGCGTGGGTTAAACGAAGCCATTAGTGGCCCGTTAGGTGTTCTAGTACCTCTTAAGACACCGTTAACGAGCTGTATACCGAATGTGCTTATTTTGCATGCATAGGGTCGTGTTCGCTACATGCACACGCTAGATAAGGTTGCCTACACATTCCTTAGTCTTTATGTCGTGTTTACAAGAAAGTTCACGTATAGTTTTCTTACCATTTTGTGTATAATGTATATTGTTTACGTATAGGTCCAAGTTTTTCATATAAATAGGCACTTAAGCCCTTAGTTGATGAATCCATCTGTGTCACAGGCGTTTTAATTAGGTCTTGCACCACACAAGTATAACATGTACATATATAGGTGCGTGAACCTATATAGGTCGCCGACCAAGTCTATAATAAGCGACAATTAAACTATGAATTGCAAAGTGTCATGAGGGACTTACAAGGGTCCTATAGCTCTTAGATTAAGAAGTAGACGTGAGGTGTGCTAGTTCTTAGCTCGTAGACCCCTTATGCACTCGTTGTATTATCCCTTAGCTTGTGTCGTGTTCTCAAATGTGACAAATAGGAGTGTATGATTGCGTTTTGTGATCCGAATGAGAGAAGAAAGTATATAAGAGTTTGGAAAATGTGTAGTGAGACTAGTGATTATATTTATATGGATGAGAAGCTAGTCTAGCCTCTTGGCTTTGACAACCACCACACGAACCAAATAAGTGCCTTAGGAGGAAGGGGAGTGGTTTTTGAGTTTCCTAGATGCTACCACATGGTTGTCGCAAACCATCTTAGTACCATTCTAATTACTCTCAAGATGTACAAGGATTTGGCCTAGCTAAGCAAATCTTGGATTTGTATGTTGGTTCCATAAAGTCATCCGTGGCACAAAGGAACAAGGGCACATGGTTCTATAACCAATGTGTAAATGACTAATAGGAGCCCCATTAGGACAAGTATAATGAGTTCGAGGAAGTAACTAGTACACGGAGACCAAGGATCTTAGAAGATTTCCTACTTGTTTTGGACCCCTACGGCCCCTAGAGGGTTATATGCCAAAATTGAATAAATTTTTGTGTTAGGTATTATAAGCGGGTATTGGTTTGCGTCTCGATACGTTTAGGTATTTCTGGGTGTGTTCAAAACGTATTCTTATTCGATTACGTAACCCTTTTGCATGACCAATAAAAATAAAATACGCAAAGTACATAATCATCCTCTTGATAATTATTTCTTACTTGGTGGATGTAAACTTTAATTTATTTGATGACCGTTTACATTAAAAGATTATTTCTAGTCTACGCGATTTAGCTCAAAAGCAAAATTAAAAGTAAACGCGTATCGGACTAAAATGAACAGTGACTAATAATAGGAGTCGTAAAATGACCTAAAATTGAGAAATGTTACATTCATCAGCAGTACTAAGTTACACTAGCAGTACTAACTTTACTCTGGTAGTACTATCTTTACTCTAGCAGTACTAACCTTACTAGCAGTTGTAACTAACAGTACTAATATACACTAGCAGTAGTAACTTACACTGGCAGTACTAACTACTTAGCATATTTTTCATAAAGATTACTAACAGCACTAATTTATGCTTAGTAGTACTAATACACACCTGAGCAGCAATAACTCTAAGATCATCAAAAAGTCTTTTAATCCTAACAATCCTCCCCTAAACTTGATATTTATCTTCAAAATCCTCAAGTTTCTTCATTAAAAGCTTCATAAACAGCAGGAGGATGCTTCTAAATACTTCATTGATTCTTGAGTTGCTTAGTCATTAGCTTAAGAAGTTGATAGCACATTTAATTCCAATGATCACCTTGAAGCTTCTTATTGAGTATTTCTATGATTGTAGCTTTTGTAAGAGGATATCTTTTCTCTACCAACATAAAGACATGCAGATTTAAAAACCTCATAAAGTGTACTCCACATGAATCAAATAGCTTCCAAACTGTCACTTTGTTTCCTTGTATATACCTCCACACTAGATCTTCTACATGATGTTCAAACATTATCTTTAGATCACCCCATATCACTCTCTCATAGCCTTCTTCTGGTCTTGTATATCCATGCATAGCTTTAACTATTTTCTACAGAGTTTCCAAATCTTCTCTGTCAAAGTTTCTAAGCATATGAATAATGGCTGAGTACTTCTTTGAACTTCCATCAGCTCTTATAATTTGATAAATGATGATCTTTTTTTCTTTAATGATCGTGTAGTCAACAATGCTTGAAGGTTTAGTAGATAAAGGAATAGTATCAATTGCTACACCTTCTTTATCAGAAACAACTTCTATAAGCTCTTTCATCTTAGCTTCTTCTTGATCATCATCTATCTTTTTCTTCTTAGCTACTTCTTGTTCTAGCTCATCACCTGCTCTTTTTGAACTGCTTTCTTGTGCCATCTCTGCTTTAGCTTTCTTTAAGCTCGCTTTCACCAACTCAGTATCCATATCAACAAACATGTTTACCCTTGTCATAGCTTTATCAAATAACTTCTGAATTTCTGCAAATGACTTGTTCTTCAATTGACTTTCCTTGTAACTAGCCATATGTTTCAGATAAGTTGACAATGTACTTTTCCTTTGTGCTTTAGTTAATGGCTTGTTCCTCTTTTCTTGAGCTCTTAATGCTGCAATATGTTTATTTCTCTTCTTCAAGAGTTCTACAAACAATCTTGCCTTCTCTTCATTTGTCAATTCTTCTTGCTCTCTTGCTTGCAATCTTTCAGCCAATAACCTATCAGCCTCTATCATTGCTTGCACATTATCCCATGAAATGTTAGCTTCTTTAACTTGTTGAGCTTTTTCTCTGGAAAGTCTTGCTTGTTCTTCTTCTTTAGCTTGTAGCTACAATCTAAATTTCATCTTTTAAAGCCTCATTAATATTTTGGGTTCTATTATAGATATAAATCAAAAGAAATTGCTATGATTTTGGGCTTGAGACCTTAATATTCTTTGATTAAGATTTCCTATGACTTGATCTAGTGGATGATTCTTAGACTCCTTAATGTTAACAGTTTCATCAACTTCTATCGACTTATCTTCTTCATTAATATTATTTACTACTTTGGTATTTCTTTTAATAGCTTCTTCTTCACCAACATCATCATCAACCAATGGTGATAATTTGGTAGGAGGAGGACTTTCATCGAATGTTACGTTGAGTGATTCTTCGACTTTCATTGAGTGTTTATTTAATACTACATAAGCTTTACTATTTTGAGAATGCCCTAGAAAAACACCTTCGTATGACTTTGGGTCAAACTTGGTTAGATAGTCTTTAGTATTCAAAATGAAGCACTTGCTTCTAAATACTTTGAGATATTCTAAAGAGGGTTTCCTACCTCTAAATATTTCATAAGGGGTTTTTCCTAGTATTGGTCGAATTAATATTCTATTTAGTATATAGGTTGACGTATCAACGACATTACACCAAAACTTTTATGGAATGGATTGTTCATTAAGCATGGTCCTAAACATCTCTTGTAAGGTCCTGTTCTTTCTTTCTACTACCCCATTTGATTGTCGAGTACGTGGAGCCGAGAAGTTATGAGTAATGCCTTGTGCATCACAATAAGCTCCAAATTGTACTTTATTATCAAATTCCCGACCATGATCGTTCTATAGTATTATAGAGTACAGTGGTTTGAATTTTTTTTTCACCCCCTTTTTCCCCTCCCCCCCCCCCCCTTTTTTCCGCCCACCCCCCCCCCCCTTCCCCTTCCCCTCCTACTTAATATTTCAAATTCTAAAAAGCCTATATTATTAGTTCTTTAGAGATCTGGTCCATTTCTACTAGAATAATCATCTTCTACACTAGGTGATATTAAATTACCTCCATCACTTTTAATGGTCGAAGGAATAAATAAGTCCATGTGTAATAATTTAAGCATCTTTTAGTGGAAACCCATTATTTTTAGCTTTATGACTTGCATGGCTGCCTTCTCCAATCTTATTTTATAACATATGATATATTTTGTAACAGAAGGTTAATTCTTGTGTTGTATGGTATTAGTGGCTTATTATGTTTGTTGTTATTATGTTTGTGTAGTACTGTTGGGATTTAACAATCTAGTAAACCGTATACTACGACTATTGATATTTAACAATAGTGTAACAGAAGGTTAATTCTAGTTCAATATTATGGATTGGGATTAACAATAAATTAACACGTAATTTACTAATCTTGAATCAATAGAATTACTAAGACAATTGATATTGATCTTGATCTTGAATTTTTGAAACCTTAAAGGTTGCTCACACTACACGTCAAAGGAATACGCTAGGAAGCTAGTGATTGTATCACAAAAAAAAACACAATGGAACACGGTGGTCTTGTGTTTTTTATGTAAGCCGATCAAAACATAACCTTTGGTTTTTGCTCACTGCCAATCAGAAGTAACAAGAAGAAAAGGGGATAAAACCACTTTTTAGTTTTACTTTACTTTAGAACACACTAAACTCATGATGACATCAAATAACGTCACTTTATGGGCATCATTTATCCCATTTATATTGCTCGTTTTGTATTGTTTTATATAAGATTTGATACTTAATTGCTTAATTATGTAAATCTCAGATATTATCAAGCATTTGGCGAAGTATGAAGAAAAGAGCGTGTTTTGGATCATAAATGAAGAAGTTCGTGAAAGTCTACTAAATCTGAAGACTACGATGTATCATTCTAGACGGATACGTTATTTCCCAAGACTTAGATAAGATCAAGACCATTGCCTAACTTTGAAGAATACGTCGTATCCACATTAGCAGATACGCCGTATAAGATATTTTGGTCAAACATTCAGAAGAAACACGATTTTTATCTAATACGCCGTATCCAGAGAAGCCTATATGCCGTATCCAGTGGTAGTTAATGAATATTCCAAAATAAAATAATCGTGGAGCGCACTCCAAGTTATCCTAATACGTCGTATTACATCCCTCCAATACGACGCATCGATCTGTTTTCAAAACCTATAAACAGAAAACCTAAAACTCGGTTTTTCATATGCAAAGACCACCAAGTAGGATCTATAGACGATTTTAGAAGCCAAGAAGGTCCTGCAAGTGCCTCAAGTAAATAGGAAAACTCTTGTAATCTCTATACTCCGCTATAAGTGTTCGGTTAGCATAACGTTTGTTTATTCAATCATTTGTCTATGATACTGTGTATTGTTACAATGACTATGAGCTAATACCTTTACTTATTTGTTGCGTGTTGATTATGTTTATGACTTTAAATCTGTTTATGTTTGATTATGTATTATTTATCATTCAACTGGATCTAGGATTGCGGTAGAGTAAGACTAGAGTCTGGGATAAATACTACATACAGCTTATTTATGTGACTTTAGATTAATAGGACTACAAATTTATGCCCATGTTCTTCCCTTGGTTAAGTGAATAGGTAGATTAAGTGGTGACTTAGGATTACACATAACGTTCTGTTTTCCTTGGGTGAGTGCTCGGACCATGGACTACCAGCATATAGATAACAATTGGACATAAGTAGGTAAAGCCTCGATGAGCTAGGTTTCGATATTCACCAATGTCGTCTCCTAGATAGATTATAATCAACGGTGTATGCTTTATGCGAGTTTGGTTAATTGTGACAGGATTATGTGGAAACTAGAAGGGGTTGAATAGTTTTTACCGTTTTAAAATAAAACTTAGATTGTCGACTTATGTGAACTCAAGAGATATACACAAGTATATATGATAGCGATGCAATAAGTAAATAAGTAATCTACAAAGTATGAACAAGTAAAGATAAGAAAGATCAAACCAATGACACAATGATTTATAGTGGTTCGGCTATGAAACTCCTCTTCGCCTTACTCCACTCCCCAAGTACCCAACTTGAGAGTTATCTTCACTATATCAACAAGCTCCCTTTAGGCGGATAAAACTATACACGTTGCTTACACTTTTTCTGGTACTAAGCTAAATACCGAGTTCTACTTTGAGATAGAACCAATCTAACACACTATGTATTTTATGGCCTAAATACTAACCTATCATACACATATGATATACACAACACACAACATAATATATACAAGATGAATGATTATCACAATTGTGATGACACAACTAAACTATTAACAGTTAAAGCTTGACGTCTTCATAAGTGTTCTTCACTAAAGAGTAGAATGAGTTGATCACTTCTAATAGATTATGTAACAAGTATAATGATTTAAAAATATAAAAGATAAAAGATATGTGTAAAAAATATTTGTCAAGAGTTTTCTAAAATAAAGACTTAAGGTTGCTATTTTTAGGCAACAATTTGAAATTCAAATCTGTCCCAGACAGCTGGTCCGTGCGACTCACGCACGACCACACAGCTGGATCAATCCCGTGTATTTTGGTGGAGCTCCTTGGAGGAAGCTGGACAACATTTGTCATTTTTTTGTTAACCCTAAATCTATACAAAATATAGTTTTGTACTTAATAAACTTGTTTATTAGATTCTTCTAGAATAAAATATTTCTTTTCATCAATAAGGAAATATTTTCTAGATTTGGGAAGATTTAGAAAGATTTGGAAAGATTGTTTTCACTTATGGTTAATCTTATTTTGTCTTACATGATTAATATAGCTAGCTTATAATTAATCATATGTTAACTTAAATCATTTGATTAGGAAAGGTTTATGCAAATGATAATATTTTTCTTTGATCATTAACTATGTTTAATAATGCCATATTCATACCTTAAGTGATTTGTCATCGTCAAGTAGACTTTCGACTAAATAACTTGTTTACGTAAACTTTTACGTAGTATGACATTATATTTGTTATTATCAAAATATGAAGATCATTAAATATAAATATCGTTTTTGCGCAAATATTTGTATTAACAGATTAACTGAAAAACAAACCTAGAGTTTAGGGAGATGACCCACCTGAACTTAGGAATGATATAACACCAACGAAGTAATACAATCATTGCACTTATAAACAACTCCTACATTTTACTAGATTAAACTGGCTAATACGTTTTCCTTACATTAGTGCTTGACTGCTTCTTTATCGTTTGTTTATCTGCTTATGTGTGTCCTTTGTCATATTAGTTTAGATTAAACCAAAACTTATGCCAGTATCTCAGGCTGAAAACTCTCCTTTTTGCGTTAGTTTAGGTTTAATTAGAATTAACATTAGATTAACTAGATTTAACTTAAATAACTAAAATACTAATAGACCTAAGTATTAACGCTCACTCTTAGTGATCGACACCCTACTTACCAACGAACTTGCAACTGATCGGGTACACTGCTCGTTAGTGTTAGTTAATAGGTAAAGTCGGAAAAATATAAATAGTAAAACTTGATAAATTAATTACCTACACACAACGATACACATCAAGTCTTTGGCGCCGCTACCGGGGAGTGAAGTTGTTTAATTCTTGTTTATTAGTATTTTTAGTTTAGTTTTGTATTTTTAGATTAGTTTTTATTAGTTAATTATTCTGTATATTAGTTTTCAATTATGTGTTTTAATTGTTTTATGTTTTAAGTGTGTTATTATGCGTTTGTATTATTTTGCATATTTATGTGTTTGTTTGTTTTTCTGCATTGTTAATTGTTGCTGTTTTTCTTCTGGTCGAATACAGAATACGGCGTATTAATCTCTTTAGATATGGTGTATCACTTTTCAAAACCTATACAGCGTATTCGACATCAAACCTCAATATGGCGTACTGAATACGACTTATCGATCGTCTGCTACGGCAGCAGACTTAGTTAGCTTCTTCATTTCATTTTCTAGAATAATTCTACTTTAATTTATGTCTTTTGTTTTAGGGATCGTGTTTAGATTCCCTTCTTATCAGTTCGCTAATCCTGAAAAGAAGTTGACTATGGATTAAATGTTGGCTAAATTCATAGATAAAGGCAATAGAGAACATGAAAAGATGGAGATATTCATTAGAGAGTTTAGAACTACCAACGAGCTTTTATTAAAGGAGCAAAGAAACTTATTAAGTGAGCTAAAAATCGAAGTACATGAGTTATCAAGGGTTATGAATGATGTTTTGTTTTCGAAGCACAAAGTTAAAGGAGTAACAACTAGATGAGGAAAAATGACATCTAGGGTTACTTACGATAATGAAATCAATAGAGCTAATAATGATCGTAATGAGCCTTTTGGACTACAACATGATAAGCTGGAAAAACCACGAGAAGTTGTTGTGGAAAATGAATCCCGAAAAGCTCAGGAACGGATCATCCAAACCTCAATAGAACTACAAAAAACCTCAGTTCAATTTTTGTTGGGATTCTAAAATTTGATGAGACAAAATAAATAAAAGAATGAAACAAAAGGATCAGAATCGTCATTAAAGAATTCTTTAAGCTGGTGGAGAATTATGAAGATTTGGTCAAAGATGTTAAAGATAATGATTAGGAAACATATTAATGTGATTTAATGTGATTTAAATAGTTTCCTTATCTATGCGCATTTGCCCGCCCCCTTCACTCTTATCCCATGACACCTTCCATCCTCCTCCTCCCCTCTATATAAAGGGTATTAGGTGTGTAGGTTTAAGCATCCAAAAAAGTGTGTGTGCGCACCAAAGGTGTAAAACGTGTGTATGTAGGTTTACACATCCTACAGAAAGATGTAGATGCTAGCATGTGTGGTGTAGCCCCAAGGATCTTTGATCCCTGTTAGATTGTAACCGTTCTTTTTATATGAATTGTGATAATCTAGAAGCGGGGGTTTGGTGAATGAATTGAAAAACGTTTTCATGAATGGTAAACCTTGTGAATATCTTGTTCTTATTCCGTTTATTTTATAACTTATAAAACATTGAATTATCCTAGATACAGGTCTAAAACAAACTAAGGTTAAAACGACTTTAGTATCAACATGTGGTATCAGAGCCTCGTGGCTCTCGAATCTTACTAGGGAATCTACAAGGTTTTTGGAAGAAACCCTAAAACCCTTTTTTTTAAGAATCGAGGTTGGTTAAATAGTTTACCAATGGGGTTTTGAAGTATGTTGGACATAATGATGCTTTTGATCGTCTCTCTACATGCCTTTGGGTATGCATAAATTAGTTAAGCGTTTTTAATATCATTTTTTGGGTTTCGATTTGTTATTTGATGCACAGATTTGTATTATTAAACCAAGATCAAGGAAATCCTAATCCAAGAGTTTTTGGCTATTTGATTTTCTTGTTATAATCTCTTATGGATTTCGTATCTAAAGAAATTTGTTTATCTTTGTGGTTAAAGGGAGAAAGATTGAGAAAGTTACCGAGTAGAAGAACAAAATAACAAAGACTTTGATTTGTTGTGGTGATAAAACCCTATATGGTTCTTATTTATAAAATACTAGTTCTCGGTGTATGTTACCCACATGGTCGTTGATGATTGACAATAGTAGTTTGTTTTCTGGTGTCGAATCTACATGTCCTACTACTGCTATTAATTGTTTTGATGAGGTCACAAAGAAGATATGGCGGTATGAAATACAAGGAACATGATTCGATTTGGGTTTTATGTATACTGATACTGTTTGAGCACAATGGAATGTTAATACTGTTCGAACATTTTTAGTACTGCTTGATACATTAGCACTGCTCGTCTCTTGGTACTAATACAAGAAGGTTAATGTTGTTCGAAATATCTAAAGTTGCTCAAAACAAGTTGTTACTGTTTGGGATTTGAGAAGTTTAACTATATTAAGTTATATTGTCCGCCATGCTTTGGTGTTGTTCGAAAATTGTTAATGCTACCTGCTTTGATCGATCATGGTTAATACTGTTCGAGTAGGTTAGTATGTTCGCAACCAAATGGGACAGCAGTTTTATACTGCTAGTATTGTCCTGAGAAGAATGTTTACACTGCTTGAGTTGTCCGAGAAAAGCAGTTTTCACTGCTAGTTATGTCCGATAAAAGTAGTTTCCACTGCTAGTTATGACCGATATCGGACAGTACGTGATTTTTGGATGGTTTTGGATTTCAGACAGAACTAGAATTATTTTAGTTTATTCTTATTTTATGGCTCGTTTTGGGGATTATATGAAGAGGTGATTACGAAGACAGTTGAATATTGTTTATTTGATGTTGTAGTTGGGTTTCACAGATGTGTGTTCTTTCATATCTTTAAAGTCAGGTTTTTCGACAGGACATTGATTTTAAAAGATAATTGTTCGTGCTTTAATGGTTTGTTGGACGATATGACTTGACAAATCTTGCAAAGGTGTCTAACTGTGTGTGAGTTTTTATAATGGTGCTCATGCTCACATTTGGATACTTTATGAGTCACGTTGTAGTGCTCAGTGTACTCATATAGTTGGGATTTTGTAAAGAGATTGCGATTACTTGTATATTGGTCTTGGTATGAGTGTGCGTCACGTGGATTAGGCAAGACATAAGGACACAAAGTTTGGGAGATTCTATTCTTTATCCAAATTTCGTTTACTCAGTTTCTCAGCAGTGATCACTAGATAAGCTTACAGAGTTTGAGATTCAGAGATGGTAAATTTGGGGTTTAAAGGGTAGCTTATGTATTAAATGTTTAACCATCTACATGCACCATTTGAGGGGATAGTGTTTACAAGTTGCTTATTTACTGAAGACCCCTATTGGATGATTAAAAAAGGGGAAGAAGATTATAGAGATATGATTTGCAGCTTATCATATATGGTGGCATGATACAAAGGATATCTGATTAAGGGGAAGCTTGGAAGTTTTATTTCATTGGGAGATGATTACATCTCCACTTCAGGGGAAGCTTTGCCTTTATGATGAAGTTCGTACATGACTTTGTTTGTTTTGTCATCATCAAATAAGGGAAGATTGTTGGGATTCTAAATTTGATAAGACAAAATAAATAAAAGAATGAAACAAAAGGATCAGAATCATCATTTAAGATTTTCTGTCAAGATGGTGGCAGAATTATGAGTTTTGGTCAAAGATGTTAAAGATAATGATTAGGAAACATATTAATGTGATTTAAATAGTTTCCTTATCTATTGATTAGCTTCCTTTGTAAGCCTTAATATCCCTCTATATAAAGGGTATTAGGTGAGTAGGTTTAAGCATCCAAAAAAGTGTGTGTATGCACCAAAGGTGTAAAACGTGTGTATGTGGATTTACACGTCCCACAGAAAGATGTAGATGCTAGCATGTGTGGTATAGCCCCAAGGATCTTTGATCCCTGTTAGATTGTAACCGTTCTAGAATTGATCATCTAGAATTGGGGTTTGGTGAAAACGTATGAATGGTAAACCTTGTTGAATATCTTTGTTCTTATTCCGCTTTGTTTTTATAACTTATGAACATTGATATTATCCTAGATAAAGGTCTAAACAACCTGAGCTTAAACGATCTTTAGTTTCAACACCTTTCCTTCACCGGTTGAGAAAGGAGAAGGAAGAAGCACATCAACAGAAGTTTTTAGAGAATCTAAAACAACTCCATATCAATATCCCATTTATCGAAGCCTTAGTGCAAATGCCAAAGTACGCTAAATATCTGAATTATTTGTTGATGAACAAATCCAAACTTGAAGAAGCTTGTACGATAACGATGAATGAGAGATGCTCGACCGTTCTGCTAAGCAAACTACCATCAAAAGAAAAAGACCCAAGAAGTTTCACTATTCCTTGTCAAATTAGTAATTTACATATTGATAATGCATTGGCAGATCTAGGAGCTAGTATAAGTTTAATGCCCTATACTATGTATGAAAAATTAGGTTTAGGAGAACCAAAACTAACTATGATGAGCTTAGAACTAGCAGATGGGTCGATTCAATATCCTAGATGAATAGTAGAAAATTTCCTTATAAAGGTCTTTAAATTTGTCTTGCTTATCGATTTTGTTATTTTAGACATTCCAGAAGACTCTAGAATTCTGATAATTTTAGGGAGACCCTTTTTGGCCACTGCCCGCGCTATGATTGATGTATTTAATAAAAAATAACACTTAAGGTAGGTGATGAAAAAGTAGTTTTTGATACGGAACAATCAATGAAAAAACCTTTTACCGAGGATGATGAATGCTATAATATTGATAATCTTGATGAAACCATTAATGAGGAAACCCATGTATTATTAGAGAATGATCAACTAGATTCGTTTTTACTTAATAATCTAGAAAAAACTATTACACAATCAGATCAAGAAAATTGTAATCCTATTGTAAATGAATTTATTGAGGATTCAGAAATAAATAAGTCAATACGGCGTATCGATAGTGTCAATACGGTGTATTCTGATGGTCAGGAAAACGAGGGTGTTAAAAATATTAGAAATGAACATCTTTATTCGGCCAATGCTAATGAGATTGATGACAAGAAACCAGAACTGAAAGATTTGCCTTCTCATTTAGAATATGAATATTTACATAATAATGAAAGTTTTCCTGTGATTATCTCGTCTAAATTATCCGAAAAGGTTAAAAGATTGCTCTTGTAGGTATTGGAAAAGCATAGAGGAGCAATAGCTTGGAAGATGTCTGATATTAAAGGAATAAGTCCATCATTCCGCACATATAAAATCCTGATGGAAGATAATTTTAAACCAGTTATTCAACCCCAAAGAAGTTTGAATCCTAAAGTTCAAGACGTGGTAAGAAATGAAATTGTTAAGTTGCTTGACTCAGGATTAATTTATCCCATCACGGACAGCTCATGGGTCAGCCCTATTCATGTTGTTCCAAAGAAAGGGAGATGACTGTAGTTTTAAACGATAATAATGAACTAATTCCTTCACGGACGGTTACAGGATGGTGAGTTTGCATTGACTATCGTATACTTAATGATGCCACCAGAAAGGATCACTTCCCTCTTTTATTTATTGACTAAATGTTAGAACGTTTATCTGGAAATGAATATTACTGTTTTCTTGATGGCTTTTCAGGATTTTTTCAGATTCCAATTGCACCTGAAGATCAAGAAAAGACGACATTCACTTGACCTTATGGAATATTTGCTTATAGAAGGATGCCGTTTGGTTTGTGCAACGCACCTGCAACCTTTCAACGATGCATGATGGCAATCTTCCATGACATGGTAGAAGATTTTATGGAAGTATCCATGGATGATTTCTTTGTATTTGGTAACTCTTTTAATAGTTGTCTCACCAATTTAGATAAAATGCTTGCTCGATGTGAATAAACTAATCTTGTGCTTAATTAGGAAAAATATCATTTTATGGTAAAAGAAGGGATTGTGTTAGGACACAAAATTTATGGGTCAGTGACTGAAGTTGATAAAGCTAAAATTGATGTAATAGTTAAATTACCTTACCCAACAAATGGAAAAGGTGTTATAAGTTTTCTAGGACATGCAGGTTTTTATCGTAGATTTATTAAATACTTTTCTATGATATCAAAACCAATGACTCAACTTTTACTAAAAGACGCAAAAATTGATTAGTCTAATGATTGCAAAAAGGCATTTAATATTTTAAAAGAAAAATTAACCACTGCGCCTATTATAATATCTCATGATTGAAAATTGCCTTTTGAATTAATGTGCAATGCTAGTGACTTTACTGTTGGGGATGTATTAGGACAACGAATAGATGAAAAAATTAAGCCAATCTATTATGCTAGCAAAACATTAAATAATGCTCAAGAACATTATATCACTACTGAAAAAGAACTTCTTGCAGTTGTTTTTTCTTTTGATAAATTTGGTCCTTATCTTATTTTATCAAAATATGTGGTCTACACTGATCATTCTGCTTTGAAGTATTTGTTTAGTAAACAAGATGCTAAACATAGGCTTATACGATGGGTGCTGCTACTACAAGGATTTAATATTGAAATTAAAGATAAGAAAGGGGCAAAAAATTTAACCACAGATCATTTGTCTAGGTTAGAAAATCCTCAAATGGAGATGTTGACCGAAAGGGAAATAGCTGATGAATTCCCTGACGAGCATTAAGTTTTATATCCGTTTTAATACTCAATTAAATAATTCATTCATTTTTGTGATTTTTGAAAACGTTAATGCTTTTTGAAAAAGTCATTAAGTTTTAAACACTTTACAATTTATGAACTTTTTGAATTATTTAAAACCTTTTCATTTTGATATTTTAAATTTCGAATCTTTTAGTGTTTTATTGATAAAAATTTGTGAAAAATATATCGTTTTGGTCAAACATGAGATGAAATGTGCCTTTAAACTGGGTTAAATAATATTAATCGATGGGCCTGAACATTAGGCCAAACAGTATTGGGCTTGAAACGGGCTAAAAGTCTTATTGGGCTTTAAATGGGCAAAGACAATTTTGGGTTTCAACTAATGG
The DNA here is from genome assembly GCA_026074375.1 of Tanacetum coccineum. Taxonomy (NCBI): domain Eukaryota; kingdom Viridiplantae; phylum Streptophyta; class Magnoliopsida; order Asterales; family Asteraceae; genus Tanacetum; species Tanacetum coccineum. The sequence continues at coordinate 19,214 of BQNB010036096.1, read as the reverse complement.
GCTTTGGTGGGCTTGGAATCGGACCAATGGCTAACTAAACACAAAGGTGTAGTCGAACCAAGGTGACCGACTGAGACGAGGTTCGGTTGAACCTTGGTGACTGACCAACGTGGGTCGGCTAACCTTGACCGACCGACCTTGGTGGGTCGGTTGGACTTGGCTAACCCATTCATGGTGGGTTGGTTGGCAAGGTTTAATCGATCCATGAGCTTGGCCCATTTGGCTTGGTTTAGGACTTCAAGTCTTCGTCTTTAAGGTCTTTAAGTCTCGAGTCTTCCAATTTTCACCAAAGTCTTCACAAGCATTTTATCAAACACTTAGTCTTCACCTTTAAGAATCTCTAGTCTTTGTGTTTAAGGCTTAAAGATTAAACCTTTTTGTTTCCAACTAGCAAGATTAATGTTATTAAGCTAACAAAACAACATAATACATTCAAACAATCAAAACAAACACACCCTTTGTGTGGTTCGGTTGGAAAAACGCCACCAAACACCCTTTTTGATCAACTTAATCAATGATTTACTTAAATTATAGCTAAAACTAGTCTATTAACATCATTATCTACAAAACCCCTCAAGAAAAATTAACATCTAAGCACTTTCATTTTTTATGAACCCTAAATTAAAAATCTTTGATTTTTCAAAACTAGTGATGAGATGAAACAATTCTTGTTATAAGAGTGATTAGAAGATGATTATTAACAACTTTCGTGTTTTACCTTTGATCAAAATTGGACTCTTGTTTGGTCTTGTGGTTTTGGCCGATCCTCAAGAGAGAAAGAAAGAGGGAGGAGAATTTTTTTTGGTAAAAATGTGTTGTGTGTGTGTATGGTGGATCGGTTGGTAGGGTATAAAAGGGATAGGATTCGATTTTTTACAATATTAGTCCCTAGAGATTTTAAACTCTTTTAAACTAAGCCTAAAGTTTAAGCAAGACCCCTAACACCTTAAATATAAAACTAGATCACATTTTAGGTCCTAAAGATATATAACTAATTAAATTTACACTAATTACCCTTAAGTTTTAAACCTATTTTGCAAACATAGTCCCAGAGTTAATCTCGTTAACTCCCCCTCAAACGATGACCAATTAATTAACTTAAACACTTTTCCAAAATTATTTTCACAATTATTTTTGAAAAATTTAATTTTTTGAAAATAGTTTCTCCCCCTCAAACAAATACCCGTTTTCTATTTAAAGAGCTGTAGAATTTGTTTGAGCGTTGAAAATCTCTTGATCGTTTTTCCCAATTTAATTAATACTGGTGAATTATTTTTGAACATTTTTGGAAATTTTCATATAAAAGCTCATTCTCCCCCTCGAACAAAGACCGTAGTCTGTTGAAAGATTTCTTGGATTTGTTCGAGCGTTCGAATTTTCTTGAAAATCTTTTTCCATTTAAATGAAAAAAATGCATCTGATTTTATTTCCATCATTTTTGAAAAAAATTGTTTAACTCGAGCATGTTTGATAAACACATTTTGTGAAAAATTGCTCGAGATAAAGAAAATTAATCTTTTAAGGACAAAATGCACTTTTTATCTGTCATGGATATCACAAACACAAGGTACAAGAACGACCTCTAAAGGGTACGTTTGAAATTCATATTTGTTACATTAATAAAATAGATAGTTTTACATTCAACCCAAAAGGAGTTTCAAAGATTTGCGAAAGCGAAATAAGAGTTTGATAAATTAATAACAAGCATGATTAAATAGAAGTCTTGGAAATGGTAGACACATATAGCAATTTGACTTCAAGTAGAACCTTGAGCGAATATCCAACCTAAGCACCTGAAAACATTGCTTAAAACGTCAACAAACCTTGGTGAATTCATACGTTTAAATTGAAACGTAATAGTGTGGACCACAAGTTATAAAACGTATATGACTATTATAACAGATATAATATACCATAAAAAGAGTGTTTATGCTGCACTAAGCTCATAGTATCGAGGCTCAATAAGTATGTAGCATATAATTATGCCAGTTGAAACATGCCTTAACAGGTGTCCAAACCAAAGATCACCAAACAAAATTCGACATGACATACATCCGTTTTATCGGTCCCTCTGATAAAAGTAAGCGCTACTTACTCGGATGGGGGTTATTAGCCCCAATAGATCAATTTATGTACTCGCGCTCACTCAACTAGTACCGTCAGTCAAGAGATTAACGGTTCACGATAGTTCGGACAGATAGTGGTTTAAACATAAACTTAGGCAACACATAAACAAGTAAGAGTAACGTAAAACACTTGTGTCCAGTTTTAAAAACAAACAATGTTCTCACCCCAAAGTTAGAAAACGTAATAAAAAGTAGGTAAAAGTATGGGGCTATGAACTCACCTTAACTAGTGAGGTAAAGTAGCAGGATAGAATGATCACGCGGTGTTGCACAACTGTGCTCGGTCACAACCTAATCATAAGGTTTTGGTTCAGAATCAATACGGTGCGAAATGATGTAGATGCATAACGGTTTTCAAGCGTAGTTGTACTATTGATTTGAGAAAGGTTTTATTATCATTGGTTGTGTGGTTGTTGTAATGGTTTTGACTCAATATAAATATATTATAGTAATTAGTATATATATATATATATATATATATATATATATATATATATATAATACAAGAGAAGTAAATAAGAATAGATAAGTTTCGGCGATTTACCCGATATCCCAAATTAATAATTTCAGATATATTGATATGAGTGTCTCTACGTTTTTAACTTACGAAATAAGTAATAGAAGTTTTTATATTTATAAAAGTTATAAAAATTATATTTTTGTCTTTTAGTCGTGTATAAAAATAATAATATTTATTATTTTGTCTTTTTGTCGTTATTAAGGAAAATATTTAGTAATTCATATATAAGTATGTAGTTTAGTTTACTTTTATAATTTAAGTATAAACATAATTTATTAATTATAAAATAATATGAATTCGTCCTTTTGTCGGGTTTTAAGAAAATAAGTTTTTTGTATAAGAATATTTCTAAGTATAAAGTTTTTATAAAATTTCGGCATGACTCGTTCGTTTATATTTGTTTTCTAAAGTCATAGACTTTATCCAAAACCCCCTTTCAAAATATAATTTATAATTCCCAACACCGCCAAATCTCTACATTTTATCCAAAACTCTTTACAACAATTTATTTTCCACAACAAGTCTATATAGTCAAAAACGCTTAAAATATAAATAAGTTTTGTAGTAAATAAGTTATAATATTAATAAGTCACGCTTATAAGTTTAAAATAATCAATAAGCCCTTAACGAAAATAAGCTGAAAACTAAATGGATCCTTATTGGGCTTTTAGGCCCTATAAGCTTAAACGAATGATCCAAAATACAATAAGCACAAAAATAGTCCAATAAGCAAACAAATACGCAAGTAAGCTTTTAGCTTACCAAATAAGCTATAAATAAGCTACCCAAATAAGCCAAGTCGTCGCTTATAACCTACGGTTTGGGCTTGGTGTTGGGCCGAGGCCCACAAAACCAACCAAATAAGTATGGGGCTTATTTATTAAGCCCGTTAAGCTGAAAACCTTATTAGTTACCAAATAAGCTACGAAAATAAGCTAGGAAAATAAGACAAAACTTGAATAAGTTTAAAGTTCAAACCTTTATGGTTTTCTTGTTGGTTCGACACACATATAAGCTCAAATAAGCAATTCGAGCTTATTAATAAGCCAAAAATAAGCAAAAAGCACTTTAGAAAATATTTCTTTTTAACAAAAATGACCACAACAACACAACTACACTTTCCCTTTATTTCTTTTTATATATTTCAAAACATACACAAAACCTTTTAAGGTTTTGTAAAATTTTAAACCTTTAAATTTTATAAAACAACTTGTACAACTAGCTTATTCATATGGTAAGATCAAAGGAAGTACAATAAATTTTTAGAAAAGATGAACTTACGAAGATGATGGATTAGAATGTGATTAGAGGCTAACGAACACCCAAAATGATGCTTAAAATACCTAAAATAACTATAAGAATCAACCCCGAATAAACTCTAGCTTCCAAAATCTTGATCAAAGGTGGAAAAATTTGTGTTTGTGTGTGTTCTTGGCGTCAGACGTGAGCAAGAGAGAAAGAGGGAGAAATATTTATGTGTTGTGTGTGTTTCTTGAGAGAGAAATATGTTTAAATGAAAATGAAATGAGGTGAACCTAGACCCTTTATAATATGAATTCAAAAATGAGAATCATAGGATGTTTAATATCTAGGGGACATGCTTAGCAAAATTTTAGGAGAAATGTTGGTGTGGTGTGTGTGGGGCGTCGACAACAAGGACACAAAAGAGGGGTGGGGGATTGAAACTTTTGATCATGCCATATGGAATTCTAAGACCCTTAGATATTTATTTCATACTTATGATATTTTTAAACGTCGTTTACGGTATACACGAAAACTGAAAAACACGCAATACTTAACAAGAAAATACAAAAATTTGAACATCTATCCGAAACATAAAAATGCGACATCTGTCGAAAGATTGCATTAAATAGAAAGCCGGAGCGCATCTAATAAGATTTTTAGTTACGCACGAGAAAACTTCCCAGTTAAGCACAATAATTATCACGTAATTATTAAAAGTCAACTAGTACATGAAAAGTCAACGAAAATTATTTGGAAATTTTTACGGGGTGTTACATCGACGTACATTTTCCTTTTTAGAAAGCGCGAGTTGTGTAGCAAAATATACACAAGTCATGTTCTTAAGTTTCAAAACTTTGAATGTTTTGAATCTTTAAACTCAAGACCCAAAAGACTTCGCTTTTTATTGTTAAGGATAACTGCACTGAAGCGTACAATTTCCTTTTCTTTAGGGATCGGGTTGTTATATGATATTTAATAACAAGCCATAAGAAAATTCAAGATGACATGTTTTAAAATGTTATAAACTTTCAGTCGAACTTTATCTACAATCTCGTGTCATTATTTAATGTCATTTCTAAAGTCGTAGATATTATCGATTCATGAAAGACATGCTGAAAATATTTTTTATGGTTTTTGAAAATTTTCTGATTTTATATTTTGTTTTTGAATTTTTATATTTTTGTATCTGGTTTTTGAAATTTTTTGAAAAATGAAAAATCTTTTTGTCGTTTTTGATTTTATAAACTAATCTACTTATCATACATAGGATACATGAAGTAGTAAACCGAGTTACTCTTCGTCTGACTCTGCAAGATGTATCAGCTCTTCCGGTGTGATGCTTTGCATACCAAGGCGTTTGATCAGGAATTCAAAGCGTTCACTCGCGAGTGCTTTAGTAAAGATATCCGCCAGCTGATAATCAATTTTTACAAAGTAGAGCTCAACACCTTGTTTTTAACTTGCTCTTTTATAAGTGGTAACGAACAACGATGTGTTTTGTCCTGGAGTGTTGCATAGTGTTGCAAGATAAGGCAATGACGCTCTGGGAGTCAGAGTACAAAGGAATCTTGTTGTAATCAAATTCGTAGTCAGTTAACTGAGACCGCATCCATAGGATATGTGCACAACAATCGGACAGGGAGATATATTCAACTTTATTTGTAGATATTACAGTACACTTTTGTTTCTTGGGTGACCAGCTGACAAACTTTTCTCCTAGAAATTATGCACTACCCGATGTACTTTTTCTTAAATCTTGGCAACCTGTATGGTCAGCATCTACAAAAGCTGTTAGATTAAAACCGGTGCCCCTCGGATACTACATACCCATATTAATAGTTCCTTTTAGGTGCCTAAAGACCCGTTTAACTACAGTTAAGTGCTTTTCGGTAGGCTTTGCCTGGTATCGAGCACACATGCAGACGACAAACACTAGGTCAGGGAGACTGGATGTGAGGTACATAAGGGATCCAACCATTCCTTGATAACGAGTTGGGTCAACTAGACTCCTGTTTGGATCCTCATCTAGTTTTGACTATCCCACCATGGGGATGTGTAGAATATCTTAACATACACAAGGTATGGATTCTATGTAGAGTTTAGAGATAGAGAAAGAGAGGTGGTTAGATGAACACTTAGAGAGAGAATAAAAGAGGAAATGTTAGATTACTATGTGAAAATTAAAAGAACAACCAACACCCTTTCCATGGCATGGAAAAGGGTTTATATACCACCTTAGTGGCCAGCCAATAGGCTTAGGTCTACGGGCTTTCTATGGGCTTTTGCTTATCTAGACTATCTAGTTTCTAAATATTACTATACGAGCTATCTAACGATATAATGGAAGTGACCGACATTTTTCGTGTTCCTAACAATCTCCCCCTAAAGAAGGTCACTCCATTTTATAAAAACTTAAACCTAACATACTATGCTTTGTCTTCAGTCTTGTGCTTACAGACTTGTTTTTTTAACATTATCTTGTGAACATGATGTAGTGATCCTTGACTTTAGGCTTGAGCTTATTCCGATAGATCCTTGACTTGTACTTGTACGTGAACTGAACTCTTTGAGATCATCACCAAGCATAATCTCTTCACATCATTTTGTGATCTTTTGCTTACTCGTGATCTGTGACTTCTGACCCGACAAGCTCATAATGATTCTTGATGTTGAAAGCGTGTGTAATCATCTATCTTGATATTCTTTAACTTTTAACACTCATCACTTTATGGATGACGTACAATATCAACTTAATACTTATCGCTTCAAGAAAGACTACGGTATCAGAGTATGAAAGTCTTGAAACATGTACTTGACTTTCATTGATGTCTTTACTAGTTGTTGGCAAGTATGAGCAAGTGGTATTGAATCTTGACTCAGTCTTGATCCTAATAGCTACGACCATCGGGATACCTGCATGAAAGGGTAGTGAAAATTAACAAGTAATGGATGAAAGTTGCTTTTGTTACTTTGTGAATACTATATAATAAACCACGGATACCTGTTAATCATTATAAATACAGCATGAATCAGGTAGAATTTTTTGAGAATCTCCTTGATAGGGTTTTGCAGCTGCACTAGCCGTTCTTATTACAAGCGTCTTCAAGCAACAACATGGTAAAGAGAACCGTTAAGTTACTATCTTCCGATTAAGCGTCAATTCAATTTTTTAGCTTTCACTATGTCAGATACCCTTAGTGAGCATCCCATGGACATAAGAATTGTAAATTAAATTAGAAAATCAGTCGTGTTCAAAGATGCAAAAGGTTTTTATGATACACTAATTGTTTTATCTTTTTCAAAATTCATTCGTCAATTCATAAGCTGGACCAAATCGATATCCAGTATCACAAGTTTGATCCTTGTGGGATCTCACAAGTCCCTTACCAAGAGCTATTTTGATGTTGGCTAAAACAGGATTTCCATCTTCACTGTGAATGGTATCACTCAGATGTTCTGGAAAAATCACAAGGATGATGCGTCGACCCTGATATATTAATTCTTTTTTCACATTTATGAAGTAGCAAGCAAAATTTTGACAGTGTCCTAATGAGATTTATGTATGATCTCTTTTGGCTCTAGACTCATATCACATTTGGTTTTAGTAATTGAGGCTGGGCCAGACTGCACACCTTTTCAATACAGACTAACTCGGAATGAAAAGTCGATAGAAATATGTATTAATCTCTATGAGAAATGAAACAAAATCTAATCTTTTGGGAATAGAACTGATTGGCCAAGGATTTGTGCACTGCATCACTAGGTCCATGATGTCGGTCTTCAATGTCAGCAATCATCATTATGATTCTGACAGCAGATGTATTGACCCGGTTTCTGCCTAAGTGTAAGGAGAGCTTCTTTCTTTTCACCATTTATCTTAACTTTTCTTTTTAATTCTTCAACCCCTTCAGTGCTTACTGAGACTTCATAACTAGTACCTTGTTGGGTTTGTTCCAGTACTAGCTCCATCTCAGTCACCACTTTTCCCTTATTCTCACTTTTACTCCTTTTTTATATCATACCTATAGACTTCTACACTAACTAGTGGATTGTTCCTGGGTAGATCTCTCCGGTTCTGGATAGATCATGGGAACGTATACCTATACCTAACCACCTTATAACTCCAAATAATTAAATACAAGGTCGGTCTTTTGGTATCATTCACAGCCTTAAAACCATTTGTACTGCTCTCCCTCAACATGTGCATCGATATTCGAAAACATTTAGCACATAAAGGGAGAAGCTTGCATTTGAGTAATTAAATTCACCTCTTTAATCATATATTTTAATCACATTTTCTCCCCTTATCAAAAATGTCAAATCTCTTAATATTTTGGATATCAATTGATTCAAATATTCCTGGTTTCAGGGAAAAAATGTCCAATTATTAACAAGCCGATTATTGGAACATTTTAATGCTCCCCCTTAAATTATGAGGGTATATAAGACAGTGCTGAGTACAATAATTTGAAAATTTTCAAATTTACTAAGAAATTCTTGAAAAAATTTGTACTCGAGCACTCTTTATTATCACCATAAAGTCTACACTACATATATACATATTCACTAATTTATAAAATACGAAATGACCTTATGATGACGAACATAATATGACGAAGTCATATTGTTCGTTGAAGTAGCCGAAGGTCAGTTCCGTAGTGTCTCCCACCAACAAACTTTTCAAATCTCCTTATCATCCTTCTTTCCTTCAGCTGATTGTAAGTAGCCTTGATCATGATATGAGCTCTTTTATTTTCCAATGAACTCCATCTTCTCTGTGGCAAGTATCCCATTATGATATTCTTGGTAATGTCATCAAGCAAAGTTCGAAGCCTTGTTAATGTGCCATCACTAAACTTATAGAGTTCGTCTGAGCGCATCAACATGTTTCTCCCTTGATTGTCAACATAAATGAATCCTTGAGGGTCTTGATATGGAGTGTATGGGTCCCTTTTCTTGATGTTGGGTCTGGTAGCTTTTGGCCTAGTGACGGTGATCTTCTTTTGGTAACTTTTGACTCCCAGTTGAAGATCTTCGACTCTCTTTTTAATAACTATGCTTCTGGTGAACCTTTGCAGTGCTATAGCAAAGTCGAAAACATCATCGCCCAAGAGATTGGTAAGCTTGTTTTGAACAATAAGGACCAGCATGTCTTTGATGTCATTGATACGAAGTCTTGGGAAGTCGCCTTCCTTGAATGTGTAAAGATCGTTATCATCTCTTCGTACTTTAATCTCTCTCAGATACCCATACCCATGTTTCTGCATAACCTCGACCCAAGTCACTGCCAAAATACGTTTAGTAGAATACACATCATGACCAGATTCAAAGCCTCGTGCATACTCATAGAAGTTCTTACGTTGTTGTCTCTAATAAGAAATACCCCATAATGCATATCTGGCATAGGCAACTTTAACAGGACTCCATATGTTTAGAACCATGTCTTTAATGGCTTGAAGATCATACTGAGCGGCCTTTGTCTTTGTTGTGGATGTCGTATAGGTCATGGTCAAAATTCATCCTTGCAGATACTTAAGATCGTTGTTAAAGAAGTAGTCAACCGGTACAATTTAAAGATTCCCATTCATGACTAAAGGGAGGGGTTTGGTAAGATCAAATGGATAATCACCACCTTCTGGCTGTCCCAATCAAGTTTCTCTGATAGGGCTTTGTAACATTCTTCAAAGTCATATTACAACTCCAAAAAATTAATACGTGTTCCTTTGAGAAGTTTGAATGCTGGCCCTAACAGGGTTTCTTGAGTCAAATTGGTGATCTTCAGGCCGCTCATGATGTATACAGAGAACTCTATAGGAGTGCTCATAAATTCATCGAAGGTTTTCAATGGTCTATCAACAGAAGATGCAAGGGTCATTAACCAGCTTTGAGTAGGTCCTTGTAGTGGAGTCTTGCCAACATTCCAATCAGGATCAGTGGGTTCTTGAGGTTGTTTAGGTTTGGTAAACCAGTCACGTTTATATGCAACCTTTCCCTTGGGTTCTTATTCATCTTTACCCAGATTCTCTTCATGATCTTATGGCATATCAGAATCTGCAACCTCAAACTCTGGTTCCTCTGCCTGAACAGACTTTCCAGAAGATTTTGATTGAGACTTGGTGCCTTTGGATGAGCCAGACTTTGATTCTTTAGTTTTCAGACCTTTAGTTGGTTCAACATCTTTGCTTGTCTTCCTCTTCTTCAACCTTTGGTCTGATCCAGCGAAAGGTTCTTCATCTTTATCTTTATCTTTTCGGCTTCTCTTCAAAGAATATACTTTATCATAAGTTGAGAAGAGATTATTGTCGAGATCGTAAGACTTGATCAATCCATCATAGCATTCTCTGTGTTCAGTAGCTGTCATATATGATTGACTTTTATCCATTTTGTCAATAAGAGTCTTCTTTAACTCAAATTCAGTAAGCAAAGCAGCAGCCTTATATGTAGACTTTGGTTGTGAAGACTCCTTGGCTAAAACCGCATGTTCAAGTGACTCAGTAACCATGCTTTTGATCACTGGATGAGCAAAGTTAGACACTTCCTTTGGCAGAATATGAGGCAGTTGAATCTTGACTTGCTCTGTGATCCTAGCAGTGATTGATGCCGAAAGGTAGCTCATGAAGTCGTCTCTGGTGGCTCCTAGCCTTGAGTCTAGATGTTCATCTACTAAAGCAGTCACTTGAGTGTTAAGAAGATCATCCTTTTTAGTTCCGATACTTCTTTTTCTGACCCTGTTGTTGAATTGAAAGACGGATGCAAAATTTAGAAGTGCAGATAGAGGATTTGTTACTTTAGTTTTTGGTGGTGGTGTTGATGTTGATTGTGGTGGTGGAGGAGTGAAGGATGGTAATGATTGTAGGATGATAGTGAGGTATACAAGCGAAGAATCAGTGATAACCGACACAGGTATTGTAAGGAGTGTAGGTGCTTGATTGCTTGGTATTTCATGATGGGCATGAACCTCTATTGGAGAAATGATTTCTGCATCTATGTGGGGAATATCTAAAAAATTTAAGTATTTAGATGCCAAGTCGGATGAATGGGAAGAGCTGGTAATTGGAACTTCAGTCTTCTTTGGAACAGTAGAAATTGTCACATGAGCATCTTCTATAAATTGATTGAGTGTGGTCTCCAGATTTTCATTCCCTTGCTGGACGTTAATCATTTCAGCATCGGTACCTTCCTTTTGAATAAATCCTTCATCAGTATTAACTGGTTCATTCAGCCTTACATCCACATCATTGTTGAATTGATTGACAGTATAATCCATTCCTTTATCCTCATGACCTTCAGCTTTATCATCAATATTGGTTTCATCTTCATCATCAGTAGAGTTGGACGAGGTTTTAACAAACTCTTCATCCTTTTCTTCTTCATTATCTTCAACCTCTTCTTCATTCTCCTCTTGATCAGATTCAGAACCCGTTTCATTTTCATCAGTTTCATGCTCGGAATCCAACCCTTTTTCTTTGTCAGATTGGGTATTGTTATCATCGCTGTTACTCTCTTGGTCACTGCCTTCACTCTTTAAGTCATGATCATTATTGTTGTCATCTTCATCCCTTCCTTAAGATTCAGCTTCACTTTCAGTTGATTCTTCTTCAGTCACACCGGGAACCCCTGGTCAGCACCAGTTCCTTCATTTGTGACAGAAGGTTTGATCTTTGCAGCACTTGGAGCAATTTTGGTAACCGTACCAGAACCACTTGGATGAGTCTTCTAAAAGTCCCTCAAACTCTTCTTGTGAACTTCTTCATACTGAGCTTCTTCAGTTAATGCCACTTTAGAGAGCAGATCAATTCCTTTACGTTTCTCAACAGTCACCTTTTCCTTCTTCTTAAACAATGACATAATAGGAGTATCTCTAATGACAACACATGTTGTTGGCGCATTAGTAGACTTCTTGGCAGGTCTCTTAACTCTCTTTGACTTCCTTGTGGGCTCTTCAGGTGAAACTAGGACTGTAGAGAGTTTAGGAGAAGCAGGCTTCTTGAACTTTCATGTTGCTTTTTTTAAGGAGTGAACTCCTGTAGCATAGCCCAAGGTAAAGTTCTTGTAACGCCTTTAGGTTTCTCTGCATCTTAGGGTTATGTCCATAAGATTTAGGAAGTTGAGCTCCATAAATTTGAGATTCTTCATTTGCGGAGACAAATCTCAAAGTGTTTATCAGATAGTCATCCCTGGATGTATGCATGCCTATCTTGTTTTTCTTGGAGACTGTCTTGTCTTTGGTAAGGAAGTAGTGAATGATAACTTTGGTGAATCGAGGGTAGTACATCTTATCTTGCTTTTTGTGACCTCTATTGTCAATCTGGTAAGCGAAATCTTTCCATAGTAGTTCAACATAGTCCACATTCTTCATATAAAACATACCCAAAAGGAAATAAGCTCTAAAAAGACGAAGCTTGTCAAGACCGGTTGTCTTTCCAGATAGACTTCTGTTGATGATAGTAGCAAAAGTTCTCCAAGGTTGATGCATCTGATCAACAACAACATCGAAGATTGACTTGATTTCCCTAGTATGACCCAGTTCTTTGAGAAAGACACAATATCTTCATCAGTGGGAAGTTCATCAAAGTTTTGACCATGAACTCTAGGGCAGATCTAAAAGATGTCTCTAAAGATTTCCAAATTGAGGTCGAATTTCTTCTTTTTGTCCATTCTAAACCTGTAGGAAGTATCATGCTTTTAGATAGAATCCTAGAATTGGTACATGTAAACTTTTGGAACATCTGCAGTGATGAGAAATGCGGAGTAGCACGGAGTGAGAGCAAGAGCATCCAGGATAACTTGAAATGTAGTTTCTCTCTGTTTCTTTCTAGGATTGAGTCTTCCATTGCATTTTCTAATCTCAAGCCTTTTCTCCTTGGGGACAAGTTCAAGATCAAGTTTGGTTTGTTGAGCAGTAATGGAAGACATGATTCTGCTAAGATTAGTCACATACAGTTCATATACAAGCAAATATTTCACTGAAGGACAATCTAGATCATGAAAAATGATTATAAATGCAAGGTTGATTTTTACTAGACATTAGACATAAGACAAAAGAATTGACTCATTGACACATTACATGAAACGGGAGTTACACATACTCCTTTAACACACGAATATAGGCAATCTTAGAAAGCAGGCAATCACAAAAGATTAAGGAAAACTAGATTAAAATTTAATCAGTAAAGTGGATCAGTTAAGGAATAATTATACTTAGATTACCAAGATTATGAGATTTTATTACCAAGATTACATGATTAAACGACAAAAAACGTACCAAAAATACCTTGTATTTGTATGTTTTGCATTTGTATTGTGCAGGTAGCGGATATCTAAGAAAAGGACAAAAACGAAGCCAAAACGACAAAGTCGAGCACGAGAACGGAAAGAGCGTGAAGAGAAGTCAAAATCAGAGCCAAAAGTCAAAAAGTCAAAGTCAACCCCGACAAAAGTCAAAGTCAAAGACGGAGCCGAAACCGAAGAAAAAGTTAATGGGCCGACCCGTACCCATTTAATGGGCCGGGACAGCCCATTAAGCTTTTATATAAAAGTCTTATAAGCCTTAAACATTTAAAAACACAAAACCCTTTATAACCGGCCCAAATTGCAAAGCCCATTTTACCCACTTAACGACTAAACCCTTTAAACCCCGTTAAACCCAAAACCCAAAAAACAGTTAACTCTGTTAGTTACAAAGGACTATGGGTGCAACTATATAATATAACCTCAAGGGCCAAAAGTGCCAAGTCCTCAAAAGTTATTACACCACAAGGACTGCCCTTGCAAACACACTAATATACATGAGGGGCCAAATGTGCCATCTTCTCAAAATTATACCCTGTTAACCCAAAACCTCATTTTCCCGCCATTATTACTGTACACCTTCTCCTTCACGTGACCCCCTGCTACACTCCAAAACTATCACTTTCCCTCACCCTCTTCCCCAAAACCCTTAACCCCACCTCACATGGCACAATTGCCATGCTGGCAATCCTCTACTTTCTCATTTGACAGAAAATCAAAGACCAAATGGAGGGCTTGGATAATAAACCTTGGAGACCAAGATAATTGAAGGGCCAAGATTAAGGCTTTGAAGTCTCTCTCTCAACAAGCATAACAAATCAAAGACCTCACAGCTTCTATAAAAGAAAAGAAGACATATAAGAAAAGCTAAAGAAGAGTAGGAGTAGTATAATTTTAATTTTAATGTTTTATTTTTCTGTCATTTTTACTTTCCAAACCTTGTAATCTTTTTAAGATTTATGAAATTTTAGTTAAAGTTTTTTTTATGCAAAATTGCCCATTTTCTTTATATAACTGCTTAAATTTGTTCCAGCTTATTTTTAATGCTTAACTCTGTGTCTTATTGCTTATTTATGCTCACTATCCATTGTTCATCATTTGTTGCCAAAAACATTAGCTTATATCAGTCTAAGTCAGCTTTAAAAACGTTTTAACAAAGTTAAAGGGGTGTTTGGTTTAAGACTTAAAATGAAGTCAAATAAAGTCAAAACCTGTTTGTGTTACTCAAACCAGATTTCACAAGCTTAAATTCAGTTTATAAGTAAGTTTAACTATGTTTGAATCAAGTTCTTAGTTGTCTTCATGCTTTTCTAAGTTTAAGTTTTCATCACTGTTAGATTTAAAGTGTCCAAAGTGTTTTATCCTTGATTTTTAAATTCTAGTTGTTAGGAGTGGTTTTACATGTTCAAAATATACTCCTTAATCAGTCATTGATCTGGTAATTGTAAGTGTAGAACTGTTTCACCATTTTTATTGATAATGGGTCAAAACAGCTATGGCTAATTAAGTAATGGGTTGGGTTTTTAATCTCAATTTTAGGTAAGTTAAAATAAGTTTTAGTGCCTGATTTTCACTGGATAAGTAGTTAGTAGTATAAGCTACCTCTCATTAAGCCTTTTGTGGTTTTAAATTAGCTTTTACTAGCTTAAAAAGGGGTCTGCAAGTAGCCATATTGCCTGTTTGCCTTTTAGAATGCCCCAATTTCCATTAGCTTTTTAAGTACTTAACAGCCTGCCTTGTTTGCTTTCATTCATTCATACTTGCTTATTAGGTGTAGGACTATGTGTATTCTAGCTTATTTGCATCTCAGTTAGCTTATTTAGTCTTATCTTAGGTTCTAAATCTGTCAAAAGCCTTTCATCATTTCCCTTTTTTATGCACATTGTCTTTTAACTTTTGCATAGCTTTCTTTTCAGCTTATTTAGTTAGGTAAATTCTTAGCTTAAGTGCTTATTATGTCTAGGGGATTGGCTTGTTACAGCTTATTTACCTTTAGCCAGCTTTATTAGTCTTAACAAAAGCCAAACAGTTATTTTTATATGGCATTTAGTTTTAAAAAAAATATAGTATTCTGTCATTCCTCTTTTGCTTATTCCTGGCTTATTTGTTTAGATTCAGCAAAAAGTTCAAGTTTTAAAGTTACTTATTTTGTCTTTTTTACAAGTTTTTAAAATAAAAATTAAAAAAAATGCTTTTTAAAAAAGAGGAGGCATGGGGGTCGAACCCATGACCTCCCCCTTGTATAGACAAAGCCTCACACACTGCACTCTGCTACAAAACGCCCTTGGGAATTTTTCATTCACATATTGCAACATTTAATTTATATAGTGACTTTCCAGTTTTAGCTTATAGGCTTATTTGCGTATTTTACTGCTTATTTGATCAGCTCCTTTACAAGTTTTTATTTTTCTTGCATTCCTTATAGTTTAAACTATTTTCTGTATTTTTTCCAGATTTTTAATAAATAGTTTAGTATTTTTAATCATTTAATTTCATTAAAAGTGTTTTTAAATCATAAAAAATTAAATAAAATCCAAAAAAATATAATTCTTTTTTTTAAAATTTTCTTTTATCATTTAGGACCTAGGAAAAATAAATTTGCATCCGTAGGGTCTAAATTGTAAATTTTGGTTTTTTAAAGAACGGGATTTAAATCCCGTTCTCGTTTTCGTGTTTTAAGTTTAATTGCCTTTATTTTTCTCTTCCCGTAGACTTAGGATTTCCTTTTATGCCTTATTTATGCTTCCCGTAGAATTTTAAGTCATCCATTGCCTTTTTATGCTTTCCCGTAGTTTTAAGTTTAAATTCCCGTGCCTTTTTACGTTTTTCCCCTAGTTTTAAGTATTCCTTAGTTAAATTTCCATAATTTCTCGTAGAATTTAGAAAACCAAATATAATCTTTGATCATTCAAGCACAATCCCAAGCCCTAACTTGATTTTCCATTCACGCCTCGCCGGGAAGAACGACCCGGGTCCGGTTTTGAACTTTGTGGGTAACGAAGTGAGAGACCGATACTTCCAGTAATACTATACTACGATTATTGATTATCCTCTTATATTTATATTTATATTTATTTATGTATTTGGTATTTAATCAGCATCCATAGGATTTGAGCACAACACACAGATAAGGCAATATATCCCGCCTCTGTACTCGAGATCGTAGTGCTCTTTTTCTTCTTGGAAGACCGGCTAACAAGTTTATCACCTAAGTATTAAGCGCTTCCTGATGTACTGCGTCTAGTGTCCTGACATCCCGCGTGATCTGCATCTGCATATGCTGTTAGGGACATACCGGTATCCTTCGAGTACCAAAGACCCATGTTAATGGTTCCCTTTAGGTATCGAAAGATCCGTTTAACCGCATTTAAGTGCTTTTCGGTAGGCTTTGCCTGATATCGGGCACTTAAACAGACTGCATAAATAAGGTCTGGTTTACTGGATGTCAGATACATGAGGGATCCAATCATGCCACGATAAAGTGTAGCATCAACTGGTTTCCCCTGTAGATCTTCATTTTTAATAGCTTCGCGCTTTCCGCTCCTCGCTCCTTTGTGCCTTTTTATTTTAAAGAAGCTACCGTGAAGCAATTGATATTGGGTTTAAGTTCATCGGTTAAATTAAACATTAAATTGTTTATTATTATTGAAAAACCAAAAATATTCTCCTTTAACCTCTTTACCATTTATTTCATTTTCTTTCAACCCTCTTAATCGTTTTGTACACCACAACCCACCAATTTCTCAAGGAGTCATATTTACTTGAGGTGGGAGTATATTGTGGACAAGTTTTCGGATGATATTATTGCTTTTCGTGGTGTACGTGCCAAGAATGCGGTTGTCATTTTATCAATGGAATTTGTAAAATTTGTATTTATAGAGGTGAAAATCCAATCGATTTTTCAACTTCGTACTCTTTTAACGAATCTCTAAATTTCTCTCACCAACCCACACACACTCAACCCATCTTGTGTGAATTTTGCGGGATCGATGCTCATTATGGTCACTATTGTACACCGCAAGTTCCGATTATCTCTAATCCGGAACCGTGTTACGATCAAAACTATGATGAGTTCCCACAAACTTCACCTAGTTTTCAACAACAATATATTTGTTGTACCCGCTGTGAGGGCCCGCATGAGTCTTGTCAATGTGATCAATTGATCTTCAATGAGCCTTATTGTGCAAATTGCGGGGGTCCACATATGACTTTTCAATGTCAACCGATGAATTATTACAAACCTAATCATTCTAATTATTCCGGTTTTGACCAAAGTGAAACCCCGCAGTTTCCCGTCATTTATCAACCTCCTCAAGAAATGAGCATGGAAGCTTTGCAAGCCCGAGAAGACCTAATGAAATCGATAGAAAACTTTCTAAAGAAATTTAATCGTATTTCTTTTAGGGAAACACCGAAGGTTTTAATGCAAGCTTGGGACAAATTTCCTGAAATTAAACATGCTTGTAAAGAAAAGAAACATCAATCCGAGGAGGTACAAGAATTTCTTAGCAAACTTGTTCAAGATTTGAAAAGTATAAACGAGGAGTTGGCAGAGTATATTAATACTCCGAATTAGAATTTGCCTACCTCATCTTATGATGATGACGAGGACTATACCATTGCAATCACACCCATTTTATCAACCGAGGAGCCCGTTGACTCTCTCATAATAGAGGATGAGCATCTCGACACTATTCCGGCAACGGAATCAGACGAAGTAATAAAGTCTAGTGTCGAGAACCTTGTCTAAATCCCAAGTGAGTTCGAGGGTATTCCTGACAAAATGTGTGATGTGCCTTTTCGTGATAATTCTCCGCCTCTTGACATTTCAAAAGATCCCTACGATGAGGATATCGATTATGTCGATGCATCACCTCCCGATTCTGAGCTCGTCAGCTTAGAGGTGGTGGAGATTCTTATCCCAGAAGTTGGAGGGATTGATACTGATATTCTTCTAACAATTAAAGACGATATCCTTTGTGAAAAATTGTTGAATGTCAATCTTCTTATTGCTAAGATTGAAGCATTAAAAGATAATCCTACTCCATCTTCCGATGTTATGACCAAGTCTTCCTCCACATGACCTAACTTTTTCTTGGAGGAGACTAACATCGTTGATAATTCTTTACCCGAAACTAAAACTTTTTGCTTTAATCTGGAAGAGATTAGTAGTGGAAGTCCAACTTCTTATTCAGATTTATCTCTTTCGGATTATGAAGCTTTCTATCTCGATGACGATCATGTTGAAGAAAAGAGTAGTGGCAGTACTACTACTCATGCTGATTTTTCTCAATATGATTCGTTCATCTTTGATCTTTCGATCAATTTATGTCCTCCTGCCGATAGGAGTGACTGTTATCATGAGGAGTTCGCCGGTGAACTCGCTCACATCATATCTCCACCGAAGTATGATTATTTCTACTTTAAGAATGAGCCCGATCAGGGCAATTTCACGATGGATGTGGTGGAGGATATTTTTGATAATTCGATAAGAGAACCAAGAGTTCATGTGCCTAATGTTTTGCCCACCCATCCCACCCTTCATCTGGATTCGGATTTCACTCTTTCTAGTGATTCCCTCGGATCCGACCTTGTAGTTTCTTTTCCTTCCGAAACTAGAAACAAGATTTTCGATCTAGGGATATTCATTAAAGTCCAATCCATTATATTTCTATCACTGGATGAATTTTCATTCTCATTCATCCGTGATCCTCCTTTACTAGTGATTGACACTTTGCTTCCATTTTCATTTGAAAATGAGAACAAAGTTTTCAATACTGGTATTCTTGCTTCAGAGGAGAAATCTTCTCCTTCTTCATCACATCGGGGTTTTAAAGCTTTCAAGCTTTCTCATCATAAAAGCCGGATGTTGATTCATGGAGACAACACTCCTAATTTGGGTGTTCGTCATCCCCATTTCTATCCCCCTTGACAAGCTCAAGTATGGGGGGATCTATCGATTTGATTATGCCTGCAGTCGTTGTTTTCTCGTAATCCCGTTTTTACCACCAAAATTTCAAAAAAATGAAAAA
>BQNB010036095.1:22606-45832 GCA_026074375.1 Tanacetum coccineum | reverse complement strand
CCCAATTTTCGACAGTTAAAACTGTTGGACTTTGGTGAATTTGCAAATATGGCCCTTGTGTTCTTTCTCCCCTTTTCTAGTTATAAAACAGTTTGGGAATTTGCAATTTTGGCCCTTGTGTTTTATAATAAAAGGAAATGGGCTTTGTTGACTTTTGTTGACCAATGATTGGTTTTTCTTTGACTGGATTTGACTGAGGCTTGACTTTTCGGGCTTCGGCTTTGTACTCTTCTGATTCTCGTGTCCGTGCTTGCTTGCTTTTGATTGTTTTCTTGTGATCTTTGATTTATCCGTACCTGCACACACAAAACACAAATACAAGCATATTTTTGCCATTTTTTGTATGCTTTGGGTTTAATTGGGATATTTTAGGCATAAATAGATATGTGTATTCTACACTTATCAATATTAAAGACTTGTATTATCTTTTCCAGAACAAGAAGGTCAATTAGCGTGAAACCAAGTTGATGAATTCATTAATAACGTTTATCAGAAGTCGTGTGATCTGGGAGAGAGTTCATGATTTCTAGTTAGGAATCGAGAGTTACCA
Source organism: Tanacetum coccineum (assembly GCA_026074375.1). Lineage (NCBI taxonomy): Eukaryota > Viridiplantae > Streptophyta > Magnoliopsida > Asterales > Asteraceae > Tanacetum > Tanacetum coccineum. The sequence continues at coordinate 45,282 of BQNB010036095.1, read as the reverse complement.
AATCAAGGTCAACTTAACCGCACCAACATTGACATTTCCTGGTATTGAAGCGTATGAATCATACTCAATAGTTGACAAACCGAATACGGGTTTGATTTACTTGAACAACAAAGATGAGAAACGGGTTATGTACTTGGTGGAGATTGTGAAGTTTTGTGATGCTACGCTAGAAAAGGTTTTGAAAGAAGTAAAGCTCAAAATCTTTCAATCAGAACCTTGGAAGAAACCACCTCTGCTTGGTGAATTAGATCGTGACATAATGAGAGCATTTGAAAGGGAAATTGCTAAGCGTCTGAGTCACCGAGAGCATATGAGAAGATGGGAATCTTTTGTGAATGGAAGACCAATTCTACCGACGATGAAGCGTCTGTAATAATCGACCCTTAGGGGGAGATTGTTAGGTTTAAGAAAAGTGTTTATTATTATATGAATTAGACTTTGTATAGTTTTGTTTAGTTTTATAGTTTTAATAGTAATTATGATGTAATAAAGTCTATCTTGGTCAAAGTTAAGTAAAGTTGACCAAGGTTTGACTAAAGTTAGGAAAATAGAATAGGATTAGCAATAAATATAAATACCCATCTAGGAGGGATATTTATACAAGTCTTTACATTTTGTAATTTACTTCTCCCTCTCACTTCTAATTTCCCTTTGAAATGAAAATTTAGAAAATGATGAAAAATAATCTCTAGCTCCTCTCCTATATTTTATAAACTTTCGTATGATTACCATAATGCAAACATGACATATAACAATCCGGATATGTTAAACTATATGAAAAAGATGGCAAGACTGATAAGTGCTTAATTACACATATCTTTTACCTCTAAAAACGAGCTTAAATGACCAAAAACAGACAAAAACTGCCAAATATATGTTTGTTTTGCATTTGTATTGTGCAGAAAGTGGATATCATCAAAAAGACAGAAAACCAAGCCAAAATGACAAAACTGAGCATGGAATGGAAAAGACTGTGCAAAATCAAGGCCAAAGCCCAATAGTATATCTACAAAGACTGTGAAGACTTTGAAGGCCCAATCCTAGCCCAGTTACAGCCAATCTCAGCCATTGAACACACAAAACCCACTCCATAACCTTATTGGGCTTGAAAAAGCCCAATAACCAACCCTGTACCTTATTGGGCCTTAAAAAGCCCAATAACTTAAGCCTAAACCTTATTGGGCCCAAACCCAAACCCAGTGGGCCCAATACAAGCCCAATACAAACCCAAGCCCAACAAAAGCCCAAAATCCTTTTTTATAAAACTTTAGGGGCTAAAATTGCCAAGTTTGAAAGTTGTTTTATAAAGAAAAATAGAAAAATAAAACACAAGGGCTGAAATTGCAATTTTCCAAAAATACTTTTTACCCTTTTTAGTTATAAAACAGCAGGGACCATTTTTGCAATTTGCCCTAACTCTTTTTATACTAATGGGTTGGATTACCGAAACTACACACGAACAAAGATGAACTTTTATATGATTTTTATTTTTGGATTGAATTAGTTTTAGTAAGAAAATATAGGGTTGTGCACTTGGATATATACAATAATTTTGGACTGGATCGATAAGCATACCAAAACATAAAACATCACATTTCGCTTAAAAGATCTTTATCAAAGATTCACTTAAACCGTTAAAAAGGCTATTTTGGGATTTAACCACAAGAAATGTCTATGGGGATGATTCATTATCATTTATTTGATGTTGAAGTGGAATTTCACGGGTTCGTGGAATTATCTTATTCATTAAAGTAAGGTTGTTGATGGATGTCCTTTCAGATAACTTGTTCGAGCTATAAAACCGGTGTTGATGAAGACTTTGTCAAATCTGCAAATGTGTGATTCTACAAGCGCAGTAGCTGGTGATCATGCGACATTTGCTATCACTTGAAGGAGTTTCGTTGTAGTGCTTAGTGTCTTCTTTATATTGAGGATTGTCAGTAGGATTCAGGTTACTTATACTTTAAGGAATTACGTTGTAGTATTCAGTATAAGTTTAGAGTCGTGTGGGTAGTACAAGACATAAGACACAAGTTTGGGTTAGTCTACTTCAGCATCAAATTTGTAATACTAAGTTTTCTCCATCAATAGTCATTACAAAGAGATGATAGAATAAGAGGTTGGAAAATGGAATAAGTTGAGGAGAAATGATCAGTGGATTCTCACGGGTTTAGGTTTTTTTGTTGTGAACCGGAATTTAAGATATCCTCACATAACCCCCCCCCCCCCCCCCCCCCCCTTGGTATTTCTATCAAAATAATTTGGGCGTGTTAGCCTTAAATTATTGAGGGAATAAGAGTTCATTCATAAAGAATAAATTTTAGGTCTCTGTTAAATATTCAGTAAACATTGTAATAAGCTAGAAGGGTAATCGGGCTCGTTAGTGAATCTAATATTGTACGTGTTATGGGCTTAAGCCCAATGTAATCCCGAGCCCAGCCCAAGAACAAAATATACGGCCCAACTAAAGCCTTAATAGGCCGGCCATATGCAAGTATAAATCACCCATCTCCACTGTGTGGAGAGGTTGTTGGTTCTCATTTGTATTTCAATACATTTGCTTAAAATTAACCATTCCTCTTTCTTTTCTCTACTTTCTCTCCCTAAACTTCTCTCTACTTTTCTTATCATTCTCTTATCTATTTTCTTGGTTTTGATTATGGAAGTAAAGTGATTTCAGGTTCCTACAATTGGTATCAAGAGCCTAGGGATTTTTGGTGATTGTTTTGTGCGTTTTTCTTGTTTTTTTGTTCGAAATATCTTGTACCAAGAATCTTGATCCGAAAAACTTTTTTGTTAAAAACTCAAACGTTTGCATTTTTTATGCTTCTATAGGCCTTTGTAATGTAAGTTATGCAGATAAAATCTGAGGCAAAAATGTCAAAAAGTATGCTTTAAGTGATTCATTGTTGTATTTCCAGAAAATTTGAAGAACAGAGATTTATCCGTCTTAAAGACGGAGATTTATACGCTGAGTGTTCTGCATGTTATACGTTTCTAGACTGCATATTTATATGTTTCTAGACGGACGATTTATACGTCTCTTCTTGATACGGCAATTTTTACGTTGTCTAGACGGTTGTTTATACGTTTCTAGACGGTGATTTTATACGTCTCTTGATCCGGCGATTTATACATTTTCTAGACGACGGTTTATACGTATTCTAGACGGCGATTTATACGTCAAAGCCAGCGATTTATACCAGCGGTTTATACCAGCGGTTTATACCACTTTTATTGTAACACTTCATTTGGACTTTAATCGACAATTAAATTATTACAAAAACCTTAACAACAAACAATTATACATTCACGGTTTCTTCTTGATTTTGTAACATCTTGTAAAAGTCACTTCTTTTCTCGGTTTAAATCATAAAGGTGTAAATCCCGTTAACGTTAAGTGCATTCATTTAACCACAACTTCAATCACAACACATCTACTTAAGATCCTTCAAATAATTTTCACTTCATAACTAACAAATCATTCATCATGACTACTCCAATTACAACATCCATAACTGACAGTCAAATGCATAACAATATCATGGCAGCTGGTTTAAGGGATCGTCCACCAATACTTGCAATGGGAAGATATGCTCAATGGCAATCATGTTTCCTAAGATACATTGATACAAGACCAAATGGTGATGCCTTGAGGAAATGCATTCTCGAAGGTCTATATAAGCTCACTACTGTCACAATCCTAGCTATACCTGCAACAGATGATACTCCAGCAATTCTAGAATGAACAGCAGTTGAGACACTCTTAACTATGTCTCCTGAAAACAAAGCTCATTAAGGGGTTTCTTAAGAATGTCGGGCGATGTTGCGACGGACGCACTTTTTCAATGAGATATGGTCCATTCTGGACTTTATCACGAAGAAGTGGTGATGTAAATTTTGATTTTTTAGTACGAGTGTGTTGCTCCGGGTTTTTGATAAGGTCTAATCGCGCCTGTGTTGTCGCACATGATTTAGCACGTCAATCGGAGTCGTACGTCGTAGTCGATGAGAGCTTGTTTAATCCATAGTGCTTGTTGACATGCCTTTCTGGTGCTTACGTATTCGGCTTTGGTAGTGGATATAGCAAGAACAGTTTATTTCTTCGAGAACCAAGATGTCAAAAAACATTCCCGAGAACGTACACATTTATCGCTTGTGCTCTTTAGATCTCCATAATCTCCCCCTGATCAGAGTTGGCATATACTACGGTTTTTTTGTCGAGTCCCCTTTGATATACACATAATTCCTAAGTACGGTAGTGCCTTTAATTGTATATGGAAGATACGCTATAACCCACTTAAGATGAGGGGTTTTGGGATCCTCTTGGGAAGTGGGCACAAAGGCAGACACTTAATGATAGTGGCCTACTTTCTGTTGGTATAATAAACTACCTATCATGCCCTTGATACTTGGATTACTTTCTACCAGGACTTACACTCTTCATCTTTCGTGGAGTTTAGTATCGGAGGACATGGGGGTTTTCATTCGTTTAGAATCTTCTAAGCCAAATTTCTTAAGCATTTCTTTAATATACTTAGATTGGCTATAGAAGATACCATCTTCCATTAGTTTTATTTGTAATCCAAGGAAAAAAGTTAAGTTCACCCATCATGCTCATCTCGAACTCGTCATGCATGATTTTAGCAAATTCATGAAATGTCATCAATAATCGAAATCTGAATATGATGTCATGACAATATTTGAACTATGATTGAGATTTGAATTTTATTCTTAGTAAAAGAGTGTTATATACCATTCCCATTTTCTATTCATGATATTTAGAAAGCTTTTAGTCCTAATCCATAACAGACTTTGGGTGCTTGTTTAAGACCATATAAAGTTTTCTTTAGTTTATAAACATGATCTGGTTTCTTGAAATCAATGAATCCCGGAGGTTGTGCCACGTATACTTCCTCATTGATAAAACCGTTCAGGAATGCACTTTTTGTTTTGACAACCATGATTTAAGCAGGTTAGTCAAACCGTTAGTGTAGACTTGTGAATCTGTTGCAATATATGGTTGTTGTGATTACTATCTGGTTGTGACAACATGATAGGGTATGATGCGTGTGTTAAGGTTTAGATCGCGTTAAGAATCATGATTTAGATTAGGGTATAATTTAGGTCTGTGTTGTTCGGTTGTTATCTTGATGATGGTAATAGCTTTTGTCAAGTTTCCGGTATCTATGATGTAGCTCAGAGAGTCTAGTTTCCAGAACATCTGGCCTCGCAAGTTTTTAAGGTCGGTAAGTCATTCAAATCTTGGTACGAGAAAAGTTGTCAAAGCAGTAAGTTCGGGTCAGATTTAGGTCAGATTACGAGGTGTAAAACCCCCACTTAAAATTTGAATTAGGATTAGAAAACCTACAGGAGTTTAGTTCTATGTGTCTATTAAAAATCACCCAAAGGAGACCTTCTTATTTGGAGTCTAAGTATGGTTTTTGGGTCTAAACTTTTTAGTGTTCGTTCAGATCCAAAACTGAGTAGTTAAAAGTTTGATTTTATTTGGGGTCTACTTATATGGGAGCATAAATTTGTATAAAATCACTGGAGATAGTTAAATCATGATATTGGAAACCTTTTTTGTTGGGGGGATTTTCTTTTTGGGGGGTACAAAAAATTTTATAAAGCTCAGTAGGTATGGTTTAGAAAATGGTAAAGTGATGTCAAATTTCTGCGTTTTCGGGTAAATTGTAAGACTTTGGAACAGTGTGTAAACATGTTGGTTAAGGTTGGGCATGGTGTCGTGGTGACCCATGGGGGTAATTAAACACCTTAGACATCCATCATATGATTGTTACATGGGCATAAGCATTTGGCTTGGTCGGGTGTAACACGTGTTTGTTTTGATTGTTTAGTTTCGTGCAAGGATTTGGAGTTTGCTTAAGCATCATGTGATTTTCATAGCCCCTTTTTCATATATTTTCTTGGGGTGAAAATGATGCTATGAGTTTAAATGTTTTAGTTACTGTGATAATGTGTTTTAAATGAGGCATGGACTATACGTGACTATTGTATGTTATGTGCTACTTGCTATTATGATATGGATCGTGGGACACGTTCCGTTCCCTTATTTGTGATGTTGAGCGTGACCGTCTCAACATGGTTTGGTGTGTTTGCATGTTAGCTTGTATGATAGTTCATTTAAATGTCCTGCTATGCTATGTTTTATTTATCACAATAATTAGTTTTAAAGGATTTTTCTCATCTCAATAAGCACTTATAGGCCTGTCTATGCTGCTTTTATTGTATGGCTTATTCAAATAAGCTATTAAGCTCGTTAATGGGCTTGTTGGGCCTGATGTGAGCCTGATAAGTGTTTTAAGGGTTTGGGCTTAATTCTTTAGGGTCCAATAACCTTCCTAAGTTCACAATAGGCCTTATATGCTGTTTAAGCTCACAAATAAGCTGTGGAAGCTTATTTGTGGCTTATGGGTCTCGTAGGTCCACAAAATAGACTAATCAAGCCCAATTGGAATCCGTTTGATTTTTATAAGGTACTAGGGATCTATGTTGGTTGCAATAAGCTCGTAGGAATCCTAATAAGTACGTAGAGCTTATAAATAAGCTGTGGCTCACCGGGTGGGCTTATTGGGTCCATTTGGCCTCGAACGTGGCTATTGGGCTTGGAAGGCCCAATAGGAGGTTCACCCATGCATGCTTGTTACATATAAGTTCATTAAGTTTGCTAGTTCAATTAATAAGCTCAAATGGTTTATTAATAAGCCACGGGTCTCCGTAGTTGGGCCTGTTTGGTCGGGTGGGTCCGAACGTGGGTTCGTTTGGTTTACACGTGAATACAAGTGGCCCATTGTTCCTCTAGCAGCTTATAGAGGTTTGAAAAGCTGGACAAAAATACGAAATGTCATGTGTTTAACGTGTATTTATGTCGTGCTTTACATGCTAGTGTTTAATAATGTCGCATACTCATTCCCAAGCCATAGTACTTTGTTTACGATGAAAGTTTACGCGAGGTTTTCATTTAAATTCGTGCATGAGGTATAACATATACATCGAGGTCCAAGTTTTCATAAAAACAAAAGGCTTAATGTCATTGCTTGTTAATAATCTTACATGTTACGAGTTTCCTTGCACCTTTACACCACACAAGGTCCAACATATGTACACATACGTACGTGTGTCACGCATGGAGTGAACCATGTGTGTTCACGTCTATGAAAACATGTTGATCACATCATATTGAGGCCTACGCGTCTAGATATCAAAGAAACATTAATAATATGAAGTATACAAGTTTAAACGTGACTTACAAGGGTCCTAAGGTTCTTGGTTCGAGTATTGGACGTATAGAATGCTAACCCCAAGCGTATACCCGATCGTATACCCAATGTATGCCAACCCTCGGCTCGTGTACCTCCTTATGTGCTTGTTAAAGTAACTTTAGTGTCGTTTATAGGTTCAAAGGAGATGATGGGAGTGTTTGCTTGCGGTTTGTGACCCGAATAAGAGAAAAGGAGTATATATGTTTATTGTTTGAGTGAGTGTGAGTTATAAGAGTGTAAAATGTTAAGTGTGAGTGTGTATTTATAGACAACATACTAGTTACATTTCCTAGTCACATAAACAACCCAAATCGTGCCCTAATCCAAGTAGTTTTTGTGGTTTCTAGTTGGTTACACATTGTTTTGTTAAAGCCACCAAGTACTACTCTTAATTACAAGATATATGTACAAGATTTGCCTAGATTATGGAAATCATATGGTTTGTGTGTGCATATATGTTGTGCCATGGATATCCAAGAGAGAAAGAGAGCAAAAGGTCATTATCCTTTGTGTAATAAGGTTAACTAGGGACAAATTATACATGGTTTAATTAGGCAAGTGATGTACATGTACTTTAGGGAGCAAATAGAGGATTTCTAGATGTGTTTGTATGTATATCCGACCCTAGTGGGTTATGTACACAAAATTCACTTAATTTTTGTGTTAAGATTTTAAAAGTGGGTATTGGTTTGAGTCTAGGTAAGCCTAGGTATTTCCGAGGTGTGTCCAAATATATTTTATTACGAAACGTAAACCTTTTACGTGACCAATAAAAATAAAATACTCAAAGTTAATAATTATCTTCTTAATAATTATATATTACTTGGTTGATGTACACCTTACCTTATTTGATGACCGTTTACATTAAACGATTATTTCTAGTCTACGCGATTTAGTTTAAAAGTTAATTTAAAAGTAAACACGCATCAGACCAAAATAAATAGTGACGAATAATAGGAGTCGTAGAATGACCTGAATTTGAGAAATGTTACACTATTTTCTCACAGTGCAGGTTCTAGATTCCATTATCTGATCTGTTTGATTTTTTTCAACTTGGAATTTTAATCGACGCTCTTTCTTTTCCAGGTTAAGATGTCAAAGGCTTAAAGCGAGTCATGCTAGAGAAGACATTCTAAAAGATGGATTATAATCGGTGTAACTGTATATTATCTGTATATGGTGATTCTGATTTCGAAACAACTTTTTTTCAAAGTAGGGTTGGATCAGAATAATCCAAAGAAAAAAGCTCGACATGAGAACCAAAATCCAGATTCTCACAAACAGATAAACTTGAAAAAAGTAAAAAAAAAACATCCTACCTTCGTCATTATTTTCATTAGTATGGTATTCCAGTCTCTCTAACTAATTTTTTTTATCGGCGACCAATCTGAAAGCTTGGCTTGTACAACTTATAAAGCTCTAATAAATGCTTGTTTTCCGTCACACTAAGATCCCCTGTTTGCATAAAGTATTTCAAGGAAGCTATGACAATACAATGTTGAAGCCACACATTTTGTGAAGAATGTAAGACCCTTAATCGATAATCTTTGATAGTAAGTCTGTGCTGGTAATAATAAATATGCGTACACATGATTACAAAATATATATAATTACAAAAATCAGGTGTTGCATGATATATGGAAACGGGTCAACTCGGTTACTATAAAATTAGTTAGAGGTCAAATTGATTAAATACAAACATTAGTAAAATGTATTCATATGCTTTCAACATAATAAATCATGCTTTCCTTAGGAAATTATATTATTAATTTACTAATATAGTATACTTAATCATAATTGGTTAATGTGTTTTGTAGATGCACAGGCATTCACTTTGAACTTGTAATAAAGGGAGAATGTCCTGTGTGTCGTTCTACCGAGTATGGAGTAAATGACTTGATACCAAACGTAAGTCTATGAAATAGTCAAGCGCATTCTTGAACCTCAACTTATTGTTGTTGCTCGACAAAATGATATGCTGAAATATGTCTCAGGTGATAACTATGATTGTTAGCCGATGTTTTATTTAAACAGATATATAACAAATGTTCACAGTTGCATGTATAACATAACTTCAATGCAGATAGAGGATCTAGAATTGAGGTAAACAATATATCTTATGCTGTCCTCATCACTAAAAGGAACAACGGGTTGTTTAATTATACATCTGCTGAGCTACAAGGATCAAATCTCGATAAGGTATCATATGGATACACATTGCAAAATGGGTAAGTTTCTATAACAACTACTATAACAACTGCCGCTAAGTGTCGAGATGAAAAACCAACCTCAATAAGCCTCAATAATACATGCCTCTTCAAGGTACTTTACATTCCCAGATACTTGCGGTTCGAAAATAGCATCCTGTTATATGTTATCTAATGATTTTTTGGCATAAAAACATAGTTTTTCATATATTAAAAATGGTTTTATGTCTTGATTGGGTCATTTTGTAACCCATAAGCTTATACATATATAAAACTAAATTTTGTGTACACATGTAACAAATTTAGTTACAATTTTAACTTTTCCATATAAGAATTATCATGTTTAAAAGTCAGGTTCTTGGCTACAAATTGATCTTAATAGGACACAAAACCAAATAGGTGACCCAAACTCAAAAGTACAAAATATAGGTATAATGGCTAAAATGGGACAAATGAGATGTACATCGATATTTTATGCGAAAAACCCATGATATGCTACTCTTGAAATGTCTTTATCATTACAATTTTTATGATTAATGTGACCAGCAAGAAAACAGGATTACAGATTTATCTTGGAGTTATAAACTCTCGAAACCTGCCTAAGAATATGTTATTGAAGTCATTGTGCAACATAACATTCATCTTATATAGGTAGAAATACACATTATCTTTTACATTCTCTCCTTCAGGTGGAGATGGACAACTCACAGTAGGCAGTACTAACAAGAAGGTAACACCATTTCTAAACAATGCTTGTTTTTCATAGCTAGTTTTTGTTAGTTACTTATAACACTACTACACAATCGGTCATTAGCGACAGATCTTTTCACCGGCAATCCATCGGTAACACTTGTTTCCAACAGATTTGTGATGGAAATATGTTGTCAGATAATTCATGGTCGGTAATCATTATCGGCCGAAACTCTGTCGGAAGACCCGTTAGAGGAAACGCGTCAGCAATCTGTTGGTAACTTGCTCGTCGAAAGTCTGTCGGTAAAGTTTTAGTCGGAAAATAGTCGGAAATAAATCTGTTTAAAATCCATCAAAAAAAATAAACTGTCACAAATCTAAAAAATACAATTAGTTTCAGTTTTTACACCTTGCATTTAGTTATTCCTGAATCTAAAATAACTAAAAAGAGATAATTAATAAATAAAATAGATAATTCAAAATTAAATAGATCAATTACGAAAATTCAACATTCAATTCACAAAAGTTATAGTAAAATAAAAATGCAAATGCCAGCATTCAAAATATTCAAAATAAAACTAAAGTATTTAAACCAAAAATATAAAAACGATATGATGTTATCCAACAATGGCGGATGGCATGAATTGCTAAACTTATTTAACACCGACTTAATGTCATTCATCCTTTATTTCCATTTTCTCTCTTGAACTTGTTCATTCGCCTCCAATTTATTTTGATGTTCAGTTTGAACCTATCATTATTACCCAACTCAGATTAGCATACTGGATATAAAGAATGCAAATATATGTTTGGCGTTGAAAGGTTAAATGTACCTTAGTATGACTACATGTAGATTTGGTTTGAACTTCCTTTGGTGACACTAGCACATTCCCTTATTCTTTATATCCCTTGAAAAGATTAGACTTGAGGTCAGAAACTCTGGCCGGAAAGTTATCGGGGAACTGCCCTTCAATAGATGAATTAAATAACACCTCACATAATGTTATGTGTGACAACCATGACTTGAGCAGGTTAGTCAAACTATTAGTGTTGACTTATGTATCTGTTGCAATGAATCGGTTATGTGATTATATGTGTTTATATGCGTTTATGTGGATTATGTGAGATATTGGTAGTCAATCTATTGAGTGTGATCATCTCAATGAGATTGGAATGGTGGTGAGATTGGTTGAATTCATTTCGTTCACTTTTGGTGACAAGGAAATAATTTTGTGATTTAAGCGTTTTAGTGATTTATCGTGTAAGTATTATTACGTATACGTATTTATGTGTTAGTAATGTTAGGTACAAATAGGTATTAGTTGTTAGAATAAGAATGAAATGTGAATTTCTATTTTTGGAAAGTTAGGTTAAAATAAAAATGAAAAGTCGTTATTTTAAAAGTCTAGTAAATTGCGTTTACGCAAAAAGGTGTACTCAAATAAGCTTAGGTTTTTATAAAAACTTAAGGTAATGAAAATAATTAAGTAATTAATTAATAAATAAATAAAAATATAAAAAAATATATTTATAAAGGGCAAATCGGCCAAAAAAAGAAACGAAGGAAAAAAAGGAAAACAAATCTTACTCTAATTAAAATTGGTAAAAGATATTTATCCTAAACCTTTTTGTAAACCTTATAAATACTAAAAACCCTTCTCCCCCTTGTTTTTAATTATCCCAGCTGAATTTTATCAAAGGAGGAAGAAGAAAAATACTTTTTTTCAAGTTTGGTGATTTTTGTGTTCAAGATTCGAAGATTTAAGATATAAATTATAATCCTTTGAGTTAATTATCATCAAAAACATGTAATAATTATTATGATGGATAATTAAGGCTTCATAACATCTGTAATTAATGATATAATAAACATGTTATAATGATTAGGTTTTAATTAGGAACATATGGGTGTATTCGTTAGGGTTTAGATCGCATTAGAATTTGATTTAGATTGGGGCAGAATTTAGGGCTGTGTTGTTTGGCTTATTTCTCAATGATGGTAATAGCTTTTTTCAAGTTTTTGGTACCTATGATATAGCTCAGAGAGTTTAGTTTCTAGAACATCTGGCCTCGAAGGTTTTTGAGGTCGGGAAGTCATTAAAACGTTGGTTGTAAGAAAAGTTGTCAAAGTAGTAAATACGGGTCAGATTTAGGTCAAATTACAAGGTATAAAACCCCCACTTAAAATTCGAATTTAGCTTATACCTTCTACAAGAGTTTAGTTCTATGTGCTTATTAGAAATCCCCCAAAGTAGAGCTTCTGATTTGGAGTCTAAGTATGATTTTTAGGTCCAAACTTTTTAGTGTGCAAACATATCCGAATTGGGACTGTTTTGAAGTTTGATTTTCTTAGGAGTACTTGTGCATGTAAATGGCTCTTGGGAATCAATAGGTAGTTAATATACTCATAAATAAATATAGGTGATTTTTGATATGAATTATGGAGGTCAGTAAGTAGAGGTTTCGAGTACGTTAAGTCACGTTAAAATTCTGCAGTTTTGAACAAATTGTGACTAACTAGTGAAACTTGTTAACGAAGTGGTTAAAGTTGGGTATGATGTCAGGGTGACCCATGGGATTAATAGAACACCTTAGACATCCATCATATGATTGTTACATGTGTATTAACCTTTTGTCTTAGTAGCGTGTAACACGAGTTATTTTGTTGTTTAGATTTGTGAAGCTTTTTGTTGGAATATTTTGGAAAGCTAAGCAAAGGTGAGTTTCATAGCCCTTTTTCTCATGTTATTTTGGGGTGAGAATGATGCTTGTTGTCATGTTAAAATGTTTTTAAGCTTGCTGTAGTTATGTGTATTGGATCGTGGGTACGTTTTGTCCCGTTGTGTTGCGATATGATATGTTTGGTATTGTGGATCCCAATATGCAAAACGAGGTGTGACGGTGGTAAGACTGCGTGAGCTAATATGAGGCCATGTAGCGTACATATGAATTTGGTATGATTGTGGATCGTGGGCACGTTCCGACCCTTTGTGGTTAATTGGTGTCATGAATTGTTTTGGTAATTTGTCGCAGCTAATTGAAAGTTTATTTTAGGATATTGTTGTATGTTGTAAACCTATGATTCTCGCTCAACTTTATGTTGACGTTTTAAGCATCATTTTCAGGTGAGCTTAATGGTGCTAAGATAGAGGAAAGTGGCTAGAAGAGACCGTAGGATGCTTGGAGTTTCTTTATGCTTTCTGTTTGAATAAATGCGTTTGCATGAATTGTTTGGATTATGTTTTGCAAGTCATTTATTGACGAGACCTCTTTCTCATTAATAAAGACACCATTAGGTTTTGGGTATTGTTATGACACTTTGTGTCTTTGCTTTACTTTAGTTTTCATTTTAGTATTCTCTATATAGACACCATGTGTTGTGATGATATCCTTTCTCGTTACGCCTCGCGTTTCTGCCTTGGCGGGGTGTGACAGATTGGTATCAAAGCCTTTGGTTATAGAGAAGTAGGTGGTTGAGCCTAGACTATAACCTAGGGGTCCTTCATGTAGATGCATTTAGGGCTTAAGTGTTTAATGCTATAACTGCTATGCTTCCCCTCTATTTTTGCATAGCTTATATATTTTATATTTTGCTAAGTTTTCATTTAGTTATTTTGTCTACCATTATTTGATATAATATGTATTACTTTCTTAGTATTTTAGCTATGTTTTTCCCTCACCCGTAAGAAGTCTCGTTGGGGAACCGTTTTCCCAACTGGACTTAAGCGTTATAAGGAGCCTCTTGTGGAACCGAAGGAGATAGGATAGTTGATCGTTTGTCGGATGCGCGTAATAGGGCTGGACCCGCGGAGTCGGGTGATTCTTGCGGAGGCAAAGTCAAACCCAAGCGAGGCCCAGCATAAGTTTATCCCGTCCTTTACCTCGTCATGTTGTTATTGATTATTTCTTTCGGATATTTCGTATTTTGGAAGTCGTTGCGAGACTTTCGTTCCTTTATGTCGTTTCGATTTCAATTTGATATAAGTAAGTAGTTATTTGATGGAGCATCATTGTGCAATGTTGTAATAAGCTTATAGGTGAATTATATTGGAAAATGGGTAGTCTTGGAATAAGTAACACGGTGAAAGAGCACTTATATTAGGTAGCCAACATAATTATAAAGGCCATCACACAAGAAGACTTGTGACCATGATTGCAATTTATTGTGTTTGGTTGTAAGGTGGTAAGTGTAAAATGTTTTTTATGTGTATTCATGTTAAAGGATTGTCGGGTATGGGTAGAGAATTATTCTCTTACCCATAAATTAGAGATATTTTAAAAGAGTTGAATCGATAGAAGTTTCTCTTGCTATCAAGTATTTGTGGATACCTTAAATTTATTATTATTAAAGGTTGCTTGTTGCTATCGATTGTTGTCGGATATGCTCTTTCAGATATAGGCGCTTTTCGTTATTACTTATGATGCATGATAACTTGTCATAAGTATCAAAGGTTTCTTAAGCACTTAATGTTCCTAACCATATAGTGTGGATCATTAACTCCCTTCTATGTAAATCTCTTGTTTTTGAAACCTTGGCGATGTGTTAGTAATCAGATGCTGTTTAGTATGCACTGTATTGACCGTATTTTGGAAAAGACCTAAATAGCTTTCTTTTGGTACGTAACGTCTTGCATGAGTGTTCTTAATAACGAGTATTCGTTTGATTTTATTTTGAAGTATATGGTTTCCTGGTATTTTTTTTTACAAACATTAGAATGTATGGTGTTTAAACCGATCCTGTTGGAATTAACGGTGTCCTTTATTGAGTAACATGTTTTTAAATAATTGATGTCCTAATTATAACAATCCTTGAATTATTGTGTTAGGTGTATTTGGCAGAAAACTGTGTTATAAAAGATTTTTTAAATAAATTTTTAATTTTATCATAAACGCAGGTTAAAGTGATTCATAGTGGTAAGGTACGATACACCATTAGATAACCATCTCTATATTTTTATGACAACCAAAATGAATTTTTCAAACATAACATTTAAGACAATTTCATATTATTAAAAGTATTTTTTATACTTAAAGTGACTTTCATATATAACATAATTTTATAAAAACATTTTTTATTGGCCTTTCAAGAAAAAGTCTAAAATCGGTATAAAGATTCCCAGTATTTCGTGTTTGATATTTATTTTTATGTGTTCACTTGTCATAGAGTACGCCTGTTGATTTTCTTTGTTTGCGCTTCTCATTCGGTGCATATAAGTATTCAAAGGATCTTATAGTCATTTGATCCACGTCAATTTGCATATGTGGAAACTACCTATAAGCATCTAGCCTTTGACTCATATTCATTTGTTATCCTATTTGAATATTTGGTAACCCTTAAGAGTTTTCGTTGATACCATTGAGTCGTGGAATCTTTGATGTGATTGTGGTAAGGGACAGTTGTCCAAGGGGAAGTTTGTGATAGTATGTCATGAGAAGGTGGTTAGGATACCATTGGAAGGTGATGGGATACTTCAAGTTCAAGGGGAATGTACTTTAGGAGCCGTTAAAGCCTTAATGAATGCTAAGGTAGATGAACCAAAAATTGAGTGATATATCTGTAGTACGCGATTTTGTTGATGTATTCCCGGAAGACTTGTTTGGGTTACCACCACAAGCTACAGCGAAAGTTGAGTTTCGCATAGATTTAGTTCCTGGAGCTACGCCGATTGCGAAGTCTCCCATAAATCGTCAAGCGCCCTCATACGAAATTCAAGAATTGTCCTGGCAGCGTTCAAGAGTTGCAAGACAATGTTTCATACACCGATTCACTCTCCATGGGGATCACCTGTGGTTATTTGATAAGAAAATTGATGGCTCTTTTTGCATGTGAATTGATTTATAGAGAATTGAATAAGTTAACTGTTAAGAACCGCTATCCTCTCCCTAGAATTGATGATTTATTTGATCAACTGCAAGGATCACGTTATTTCTCCAAGATAGATCTTAGGTCGGGTTTATCACCAACTCTGCGTACATGAGGATCATATTCCAAAGACCGCGTTTCGAACTAGATATGGACATTTTTGAATTATAGTTATGCCTTTTGTGTAACCAATGCTCCCCGCATTTCAAAGGATTTGAGTAATCGAGTTCGCAAATAGTAATCTTTATAAAGATCTCATTGTTTCATTGATGATAATTTTGATTACTCAAAGTCGAAGAGGAACAAGGATGTCCCTTTAGGTTGGTTTGTTGAATTGCTAAAGAAGAGAAGTTGTTGCAAATTCTCCAAGTGTGAGTTCTGGTTGCAAGAAGTGCATTTCCTTGGTCACGTGGTCAACCAGAATGGTATTCACGTGGATCCAAGTAAGATTGAGGCAGTAAAGAATTGGAAAGCTCCTACAACACCGTCTGAAATTCGATCATTTTTGGGTTTAGCAGGTTACTACCTGAACGTATTATCGCAAACTTCACTAAGATAGCTAAACCCCATTACTTCGTTGACTCAGAAAAACAAAAAGTTTGTATGGTGCCTAGAACAAGAAGAGGCCTTTCAGACTTTGAAGAGTAAATTATGTGATGCATCGATATTGTCACTACCTGATAGGGTTGAAGATTTCATAGTCTACTGTGATGCATCGACTCAGGGATTAGGTTGTGTACTCATGCAAAGGGGAAAAGTAATTGCCTATTCAATCCAAGACAACTAAAGATCTATGAGCAAGAATTATACATCGTACGACCTAGAATTGGGAAGAAGTGGTGATTGCCTTAAAACTTGAGCATTATATAAATATGGTACGAAGAGTGTCATCTACACGGATCATAAGAGCCTTCAACACATATTTGATCAGATGGAGTTGAATATGCGTCAGAGGAAGTGGATTGAGTTATTTAGTGACTATGATATAGAGATTCGCTACCATCCAGGTAAGGCGAATGTAGTGGTTGATGGGTTAAGTAGGAATGAGAGAGTAAAACCTAGACAGGTACGAGCAATGGCTATGACTATTCAATCTAGAGTAAAAGGAATGATATTGGCAGCCTAGGTGACATTCAAGCAAGAAACGAACTTGCAGAAAAGCTACATGGTTTAGATCAACAAATGGAGAGAAAGGAAGACGAGAGTTTATACTTTATGGACCGTATGTAGGTTCTGTTAGCAGGAGGTGTGAGAACGATAATTATGGATGAAGCTCATAAGAGTAATTACTCTATACATCCTAGAGCGGATAAGATGTACCATGATCTTTGAGATATGTACTGGTGGCCATGAATGAAGAGGGATATTGCTACTTATGTTAGCAAATGTATAACTTGTTCTAAGGTGAAGGCTGAGCATCAAAGGCCTTCCGGTTTATTACAACAACCTGAGATACCCGAATGGAAGTGGGATAAGATCACTATGGATTTTTATCACCAAACTAACTAAGACGAAGAGTGGGCATGATATGAAATTGGGTAAATATGCGACAAAGCTCCCCAGGTCGGCTTCGTTTTTAGGTAAATGAGAGAGTATTAAATACTAAGAAGATATGGCAAAGGTGTGCATTGATGAATTAAAGTACCAAGTGGTGACACAGAGATCCTATTAGATATTTCATATTGAGGTTGGACGGTTTATATCACGTTGCTGGCAAACAGTGCAAAAAGCTTTAGGGACGCGGTTAGATATGAGTACAGCTTATCATCCTCAAACGGATGGACAAAGTGAGCGCATGATTCAGACTTCGGAGGATATGTTAAGGGCTTATGTTATTGATTTTGGTGTAATTAGGAAATTTTTATCTACAGCAAGCTTAATTCCTCATTCAACAATAGTTATCATTCGATGCATAACGGTGTTGCTTTGTTTGAAAGCCTTGAATGAAGGGAGAATGTAGGTCGCCGTTTTTCTATGGGCAGAAATTTTGGTGAAAGTAGTTTTGATTGTACTCCGAATTGGTACAGGAATACACGTGAATAGAAAGTTGTATGATTAAAGGAAAATCTTAAAGCGGCAAGGGATCGTCAAAAGAGCTATGCTGATAATAGACGTAAGCCGTTGGAGTTTGAGGTTGGATATCGTGTGCTATTAAAGGTATCACCTTGGAAAGGCGTGACTCGTTTTGGAAAGAAAGGTAAGTTAGCACCAAGGTATGTAGGATTGTTCGAAATCCTTAAAAGAATCAGCCCTGTAGCTTATCGGTTAAGATTACCCGAGGAGTTGAGTGGTGTGCATGACACATTCCACGTGTCAAATTTGAAGAAGTGTTTGGCGATGCTAGCCTGCATGTGCCATTGGATGAGATCAAGGTTGACAAAACTCTTTGTTTTGTTGAGGAACCTGTAGAGATTATGGACCGTTTAAAATGTAGTAAGATATCACTTGTGAAGGTTTGTTGGAATTCAAAGCGTGGTCCCGAGTTCACTTGGGAGCGTGAAGATTATATGAAGTCTAACTATCCTCAGTTGTTTGTTGATCGTGCTGATGAATCGGCTAGTTAAATCTTGGGATGAAAGTTTTCCCTAAAGGAGGGGATACAGTGACAACCCGTGTATTTGGGCAGGATATGAGTCCTTCCTTTAAAGTAGGCAAAGTATTTTATTTTGTGATTATATTGTGCTATATGCGTTTGTTTGGTAATGCATAGTGATCAACTTGAGATGCGTGTTCATCTCAATTTTGATTATGTATGAAGTATTTGTTCAGTATTTCCATTTTTATTCACGTATAGTGATAATGGAATTGAGTGGCGGTTATGAGTGTGTTGCTTTATTAATATGTAGATGTCTAAGCGTTGGATTAATGTGGGAAGTATGTCATATATTGGAAGTGAATTGTTTTGTGAAAATTAGAGTTAAGATGAACTTTATAAAAATAGTAAGGAAGAAGGTGAAAATGAAATTTTAATTTAGAAATTAAGTAATAGTTTTCTGTATAAAGGTTTACCAAATTGACATAGGTTTTTGTAGAAAATTAAGCTAATATAAATAATGACATGACGAACATTCTTTAATCGTGAAAACGGGATTCAAACGATAATCGAATGACGCCATAAGAATTAAACATAGAGGGTTAAAAAAAGAATTAAATGGATAAGAAGAAAAAGAAGATTATTTTTGGGTTTAAAATAATACATACAGAAAAGAAATAAAAATATTTTTGGATTTTTTTTTTTTTGGGTTTTAACAATTTATTCACAATTAATTTTAACGGACAACGATATAGACAACTTAAACCAAATAATCAACGTACTTCACGGTAGCTCTTAAAAAGAAAAACGCACAGGCGAGCGGAGGAGAAGGAAAGCACGGTGCTTTTAAGAACCT
The DNA here is from genome assembly GCA_026074375.1 of Tanacetum coccineum. Lineage (NCBI taxonomy): Eukaryota > Viridiplantae > Streptophyta > Magnoliopsida > Asterales > Asteraceae > Tanacetum > Tanacetum coccineum. The sequence continues at coordinate 25,847 of BQNB010036095.1, read as the reverse complement.
TTCTCCTTTAGGGTCGTAGTTCGTTGGAACGACCCGCCTTATACCCACTTTATAGTTTGTTTAACTTTTCAAGGTGAGCCGTACCTCGTAAGTGACACAAATGGCAAGTTTTTGAATCTTTTGTTCGGGAACTTATTGATGGATAATACTTCAATGGAAAGTATTATATGTTGGTGTTCTTTTACCAACTTGGTGAATTTATTTATTACTTCTTTTTATGGACAATTTTTTTTATATGATAATTATACTAATAAAAGAAAATGAAAAATATTTTTGTATTTTTTATATTTTTTTAAAAAAATAGAAGAAATATTCACAAATTCAAACACAAATTGTCAAACGTTACGATAATCGTTTCACAGCCTCCCCGGCAACGGCGCCAAAAATTGATTCGTCAATAGTATATATATAATAATATAGGAAAATAATCAACCAATTACCTTTAGCCAAGGATTGGTTAAGAATTCTCAAATTAAAATATATATGTAACCGGAAGTTTGATTTCCCGGGTCGTTATGTCCCAACGAGGTGTGCAATGGAAAATCGAATGACGAATTGATAATCGATGTTTGAATATGACAAAATTATGATTGGTTTTTCTATTACTACAATTAAATATGCAAAAACAATTAAAGAAAACCTAAAAACGAAAGCTAAAATGATTTAAAATTAAAAACGTAGATGAAAACGTAAAAACGCGAGTTCTAAAAACCTAAATTATTCAATTTTAATTCCTAAATGAATTTTTCACTTTCAATGTGTTCTAAGTGACAAAAAAAGAAGTTTAAAAAAACTAGATCAAAAACGGAGTTGATTAAGGCTAAAAACGAGTCAAAACAAGAACGGGATCGAATCCCGTTCTTTAAAAAACGTGAATACTTGCAAAATAATGATCCCTAACATATGTAAATTTATTTTTCCTAGAAAATACACAATAAAAGAAAATTTTAAAAAAAAAAGATTTGTATTTTTCTGATTATTATTTTATTTTTTATGATTTTTTTAAGATTTTAAACAAAATAAATTATAAAAAATACGAAACGATTTTATAAAAATTTGAAAAAAATATCGAAATTAAAATAAGCTGAGACGATCCTAGGAAAAATAGAATGAAGTTTCCAGCTTATCTCAATAAGCTGGAATAAGCCCGAAAAGGCTTATAAGTTTAAAGGCCAAAAAGGCTTTATAAATTTGATAAACAAACACTCTACCGGATGAGCTATTGTAGCACATCGATAGAGTGTGTGTTTATAAAGGGTAGAGGCTGTGAGGTCGGGGGTTCGAGCCCTAGCTCACCCCTGACTTCCACTTTCCCCTTTTATTTTATTTTTTGAAATTTTTTTTTACAACTTTGAAGACAAGACAGAAATAAGCATTTTTTTTTCTAACTACAACTTTTTATAAAAGCCTACAAATAAGCTGCAAATAAGCAATTAAAACAGACAGTTTAAGCTAAACAAGCTAAATTAAATTTAAGCTAACTGTTATGCAACTTAAGGAATGATAAGCTAAAAAGAGGACTTAAAAGCTGAAAACTTATAAGTCCCTAGACCTAATAAGCTAAAAGGAGAGAGAACAAGTACAAAAATAAGCCTAGAATGAGCTTATGAATTCAGTAGTGCTAACTTTTAAGTTAGCACTGCTTTACTTTCTAAAAGCTCGATAAGCACTTAAAAAGCACAAATGAGCTAACACAGGCATCAGCCTAAGGCTAATAAGCATTTCTAAGCAAAAATCAAGAAAATATAATGAGCCATAAGCTCAGATAAGCTAATAAGCACTTATCGCAAAATTGCAGGCCAACAGCCAAAATGGGGCTCTTTTGGGCTTATTTTTTAGCACCAAGAAGGGAGTCCTAAGGTGAAAAGCTTATAGAGGCTTATAGTTGGGCTTATAGGGTACCTAGAAAAACCAAAAAAAACTAAGGGTTTACTTAAAAATAAGCTAATAAGAGGCTGAGTAAATTAGCCTTTTGCACCAGGGCACCCCTTTTTTTGATTGAAGAGGCCTTAGTGCAGGCTTGGATTTAACCTAGGAAAAGAACTTTAAAATGAAAATTAAGCTTAATCAGATAAATTAACACAACTAATGAGCTTATATATGAAATTTCAAACCCTAAAACTATGAGGAGCTTATTAAACTTTGCTGCTGAATTAAGGACTTTCAGAAGATAGAAAAATTTTGACAGGATTGAAAAACCACAAAGAACACTTAAACTAACTTAATCTTTACTGCATTACACTCAAAATGGGACATAAAACAAACCTCAAAAACAGCTTATAAGCTAGGATCACATATAAGCAGTAAAGACAACTTTTGAAAACCATAGGTTCAACACATGATGGATAACATCTCAAAACTTGATTTTAAAACTTGATAACTTTTAAAAACAGTTTAAACTAACTTAAATAGACTTAGTGAAAATGGCTCAATGACCCAAAGTGATTTTATACCTCTTCTGACCCATTTTGAAGCTTGACCCAAACACCCCTTTAATTTCTAAATTAACTAATTTAAACTAAGTAAAGGGATTTAGGCTACAATTTATGAAAGACAGCTTATAAACAACTAAGAGTTGAGCCAGAATAAGCAAGTAATAACAACAACTAGCATTCTAATAAGCAGATTGCAATAAGCAGAAAACAAGGAAAATTTTGGCAGTTTTGAAGTGAATCACAAGCATATGTAACAAAAACTAATAGAAAGCATTTATAAGGATAACTGAATACAAATAAGCTCAAAGACATAAATAAGCATGGATATAAGCTAATGAATAGTGGATAAGCAACAAAAAAGACTTACAAAGGAAGGCTTACAAGTGTCCAGAGTTAATTGCAGTAACTTAAGCTTTCCAAAGCTTTAAAAACCAAATCCTAAGCCTCCCATGAGGCACTAACCCACAGCCATCCAGGATTGCTGTGCTCCATGCTTGTTACTTTTTTTTCTTTTTATAATTTTCAATCTTTATAACAATATTAAAAGGAAATAGAACTTGAAAATTAATAACTCAGAACTTAAAATCTTGAATGCTGAACTTTTATTAGAACTTTAGGAAATTGATACAATGCTTGTAAATAAGAAATAAGCTGACTTTTACTTGAAAATTAAAATTCGTACAATAATATCACTGAAAATTAAAAACTAAAACTAAAAAATAAATTGATACAGATAATGTCTTCTTTCTTGCTTTTATAGGCTGAGAGTCTTCATAGCTCTTGTGTTTGTTGTGTTAGTTTGCTGA